>SJOL01006474.1:577717-602192 GCA_004794785.1 Opisthorchis felineus
CCTGATGAGCCCCAAGAAGGGCGAAACCGGTCGTGGGCTGTCGAAGAATTTTCAGCAACCTTATGAGTAGTGCATTACGAATCACTTACTAACTTCAAAAGGTCCGTAATCTGTGTCAAACCGGGCAGCAGGCATCTCATGTTGAAAATCTGCTTTCCCTATATGTCTGTGTACGTTGTCTCCGAAACACGCATACAAGACCCCACTTAGGACGAGTTCAGATGTTCCACATTTCACTCGTGGGGTATCTGGCGATCCTGACGCAATGGCTCGTGGTATCTACGGTGTGGAAGTTGAACTCAGCTCCAAGGCTGAAAGCCCTTTTACTGGACTGGATCCCAGTAAACAGTCGTCTTTGATCTGTGGGGTTGTCTGGCTAAACTAATATCAATGCAGGTCAATGCGGTAAACGGTGTTTATTTGTCGTATCAGTATACGCCCCAACAGACAGCAGTTCTGAGACTGAGAAAGACGGGTTTCATCACGATCTGTCACGACTGCTTCGGTCAGCAAGAAGGACGGATTTTGTAATCCTTGCGGGTGATATGAATGCTGAAGTAAGCCAACTAAATCCGGGAAAAGCACAGTCAAGTGGCAGATTTGGATTCGATGCTCAGAATATGGATAACGGGGAGCGACTGCTTCGGTTGTGTGCTGACAATCGTCTGCTCGTGGCTGGTACAAACTTCCAACACAAACGCTCACATCGAGTTACTTGGAGGCCACCAAACGCAAGGCAATCATGGACTCAGTTGGACCATATGGCTATCAGTTACCGATGGAGAGCGTCAATAAAAGATTGTCGTTCCTCCTGGGGTCTACAGCTTGACTCTGATCATGCCATTGTGCGAGCCCGGTTAGCAACTCGCTTTCCATCAGCATCATGTGTGCCAAAGCAGAGCAGTTCCATTTATCAACTTCGACAAGTTTCAGTAGCTCAAGAGTATTGAGCTGATCTGGTGATAAAGCTACTGGAAGCGCCGGATAATCAGGAGCTTGGAGAATGGGAGAGAACACTAGTGGATTGCGAAGGCCCAGGAGACGGAGAGAGCTTTCGTTGCAGGCAACAGCCGCGCGCCAGTTCAAGCTGACTCGATCAACCGGTCAAATGAAGATAAGTGTCAGCGAGACCAAGTGTGAAAAAGACGGAACGGTAAAACCACTCACAAAATCGTGATCCTGAGCGATGGACTGAACACTCAAAAGAATAACTCGGCTGGTCTCCCTCAATACAACCGCTTGAAGAACCCAGCATGTCTGGGTGGAGCATCGACAAGAGCCCGTCGTCAACAACAGAAATCCAGTTGGGCAAGGCACAAGGTCCGAATGACCTACACTCGGCACTCTTCAGAGAAGATGGCAAAGTCCTGCTGAACAGTTTGGCAACCATACAACAGAAGATTTGGAACCAAAAAACAGAATACCAGTGGAATGTAGTGCCTCGACCGTCATCCCAGTCTTCAAAAAGGGTGGAAAAATATCATGTGAAAACCGTGGCATCATTGTAGTAGCCGTGGTATCCAAGGTACTCTCTGGCTTTATTTTGGGCAGGTTGAGAGATTATCGGGAGATATGTGAGAATCAAGCTGGGTTTCGCCCTGACCGATGATGCACCGACCATATCCTGATCTTGAGATCAGTTCTTGAACAGCTCCACAGCTCAAACGTCCCACGTTGGTCGCTTTCCTTGATCTGAAAGCTGCTTTTGACTCTTATGAGGGCACTGTATGCGAACTCCTGTGAGCGCATACGAGTATACGGCAAACTTTCACCCGAGTTCACCACGTCCAGTGGTGCAAGACAAGGTTGCCCTCTCCCACGTTTCCTCTTCAGCTTTGTTATTGATGTGCTGCTTGAAATTCCTCCGCCTGCCTCTGAAACTTCGGGGATCGAAATGCTCTCGGGACAGACATTGAGTATGCGGACGATATTGCTTAGGGTCGGATCCTTCAAAAGTGTAAACCATTTTAAATAACCTAAATAACTCTGCCGCATGCGCTTCACACCTTCAAAATGTAAAGTGCTGCTACAAGACTGGGTAGGATCAAACCTAAACCTCATGCTTGCAGACGAGCCAATCGATGTGGTAGATAAATTTGTTTACCTGGGCAGCCGTATAAGTTCCGGTGGACTGGCTCGTGGAGAGATTATTTCTCGAATCTGGAAAGCCAGGACAGCTTCTACCAACCTCCGACACCTATGGCGCCGATGTAACGTCAGTTTGTCTGTCAATGGCACAGTTTACACTGCTTTATGGATCAGAGACGTGACCTCTACGCGCAGAGGACATAAGAAAGATGTCAGTGTTTGACCATGGGTGTCTCCGAAGCACTGGTCGGGTCTGGTGGTCTGATAAGTAATGCTAAGGTACACCAGATGGTCCTGGGAAAAAGGGACTCTCCTACTATAGATGAATTACTCACGCTTCATAGGTTACACTGGTTAGGACATGTACTCCACATGTCAGAAGACCGTCTGCCTCGCAGAGCTCTTTTCGCCCAGCTCTGTGCTGAGTGGGAGCGACCGAGGTAACTTGGCAACGAAGTATGAAAACACTAACCAGTGAACTGAGTCGGGTCAACAACTGCCGCCTCCCTAGACGGGGACCCCGAGATTCAGCTCATCAATGGTTGATGACACTGGCAGAAATGGCCCATTCGCGCAGTTAATGGCACTCTTGTATCAAAGCTATCGCCTTCAATGCGTAGCTAACCAGTTCTCGAACTAACCAAACATGTCATTGCCCCCAAGGCTTGGCTGTATGTCCCACACTACCCCACTTCCCGGTGATCGAAACTTTAGCAGCTGAAACCAATGTGCATATGGTACACGGTTTATAGCTGGTAAATTGATTGATTGATTACCTGACATTCTTTGTTTCTCGACAAAATTCCGAAGATCAAATAGCAAATCTAAAGATAAATTGATGCCAAGTCGAGTCAAGAGTCAGCCTCTGTCGAGAAACCCGAAAAGTGACATAACTGTTCTTTCAGGATATCTCAACTGGGTATTGGATCATTTTGGGTTTCTATCAAGACACTTTTTAACAAACGCAGGAACGCACTAACGTGTTAAAGATTCCTGTTACTAATAAACAGCTTTTATTAATCAGTAACACTTCGGCTATTATTGCCTTGCACATCCTGGTTACTCGGTGACTAAGGAAGCTAACGAGGTTCTAATTATATTTTCGGATTTTTTCCCCGAAGACGCTGACCTGGGTTGACCCATCAAAGTAGCGCTGCAAACAGATACCGAGAAATGCTGACTGATTAGTTCAGTTTAGTTCCATAGTGAATTTTACGTTACTATGCGTTGCGCTAAAGGTCGATAATATTCACCACAACACGTCAACACCTAAGTGTTCAAAAGTTTCAGCACTTTTCTCAAATTATCACGATAGAAATCTAAGAATAATTCCATATGAACTGTGGGCATTCTGAAGGGGGGGGTAACATTGCCATGAAACCCAAAGTGCTGCATATATATATTCAGAACATTTTAAGTGAACAGTGAATCGGGCCATTTTAAAAGGGACACGTATTTAACTGTTAGGAATAACTTCTAGTGTTGCATCTACCATACAAAGTATATCGTCCCCAAATCGATAAAAGGTAGTGCACATGTCAACGGTAGCTTTCAAATGATTATTCGCCAGTTACGCCACGAAAAGTACGGAATTTGTGCGTGTACGGAACATGTATAGGTCGATGAATTCGCTTTGAAATTATTCGGCTAAAAACATCCGCACAATGCGGATATCACCACGTGAGCACCGACTGTCTGTTCTTACGCAACCCAAAGCAGCGTAGCTGGTGTAGTGCAGAACAATTTGCTGAGAATACCAAAGGTCTTAGGAAGTAAGAATCACATAATATCAGACCAGACATAGCAACGTATCAAATGCAAACACAAGATAAGAGGAAAGAAACGATTCGGATAAACTGATCGCAACGTTACGTACTCTATGCCTGGATTTGCGGATAAAAATTCGTGTAATGACTGATATTCAGCCCAAACGACGTCGCCGCTATCGGCTCGTACGCGAACTGTAAACGGTAGAAAAGAGTATTTGAAAGGAGAGAAAACGCACCGAAGGCAAATATAACAATTTCGAAGACAGTCGCCCACAGTGTCGAGTTACACAATCCCCAGAGGAGAGGGGTCACAATGAGAGGGGTCACAACAGTAGTCATCCGAAAAAGCCTCTTCTGGGAGGGAGCGCTCGAACTGAACGTTCACAACAGCACCCCACGTCAGTCACCATTTGGCGTGCGATTTGCTGAACAGAGGCCATCCCCAAGAAAGATGTCTTTCTTCCAATATCTTATTTGGAAGGCGTATCGCATTTTGTCTCTCCAGAGATATAGACTATCCAGGACGACCACATACTAAATCGTGATGCCCAACTAAGGTGTCAAATATATTATGCCTTCCTTATTTATAGCGCCACTAAAGCCGTTCTGACAAATTACACAACCCTGAACAGAACCGTGTAGACAGAAGTTCAAAGTTCGTGGTTTGCACATATTTGTAGACTTTTTATACGTATAACAACGCCTGTTTGAGATAAAATCGAAGCCAAAATTTTTTCGGCTTGAAATTCTCCACGTCTTTCCTGCCATATTTAGCACATAATAACCAGGAAAATAATATGTTTCAACAAGTCTGCACTTGTTCATCAGCACAATAACGTCAAAACATGGCTTCCATACTGCATTTTCAGCAATTTATATTGGTCTGGGTCAATAGTCATATTGGAAATCTACTGAAACAGCTTCAACAAGCAAAAGAACGAAAAAAAGATTGCTGCTAAAAAAGTTGTGATCTGATTAGGGTCTTCCGAATTCATATCGAATGATACGTATGATGATAACGGACAATGGACGATTAACGACAAATTAAGTTTGGTACGATTCGGCTCACGCAAACGGGGACCGAAGTGGGATTGTACTAACTTCACATCACAAATACTACTTGTCTGATATTATACTTGCTTATATGGCATATTAACCGAATGGAATATTCCAAGCGGCTTCCTGCACCTTTAATTCTATCAGAAAACTGTTTTTACCGTAGTTCTTCGACCGAAGTTATCGCGAAAAATAGGTGCTGACATCTAGAAACCTAGATGGAGCTGACGTGTCGAAAAACTGTCTTCTAGCGTCATAAATAGGCAAAATATCAAGTAACCATATAAATGTGAAAAGATTAAAAAGTTACCTTAGTTACAGATATGCAAAATGGTCCTAACAAAAAAACCGACAGGATGTTTAAGTCGTCAAATGGAATTCACAGCTTCTAGGGGATCCACATGTGCTGCCCTCTGAACAAGACAGTTAAGTGACTCATTGACAAATCAAGTAGCACTGGTAACCTAGAACTCACTCCGTAAAATATCCGCATCACCACGTAGTCTAGAACCAAGCCACGCAACCGCCAACTCCTCAGCGCTGAGCACTTCACAGCCCCAACACCCCAAATATTCTGGCTTGACTTGAACGTAGACGGGCTGCGCACAGACGAAAGCAGAAAAAGTGCTCAAAGTTGAGGAGATATGTAGACGGGCTAAAATGACGGCCAGCTCTGTGAATGGTTTAATTTCGAGAAATCATGTCAACCGCGGAAGTATCATGGGCAAAAGACAAACGGGTACACAGCATGCCTATGGAAACAGGCGTTCTCCCCTCAACCGTGTACACAATCATACCCCGGACGTGTTTGATGGTATTTGAAAATCCAGGTTCCCAAAAAGTGGAAAGAAAAGAGTCTTCCCACTCATCTGTTGTAAGAAAAAGTAGGTGTGATTACTTACACACTTTTGACCCCAAATTCAGATGTTCTGCTGGGATAATCATCCTAAGAGAAGCTCGTAGAAGCCTACTGCCGGCTGAGGACTTACCCATACTCTCACCAGTAAAACTGTGAAACCGGTCACCTAAAAAGATTTCGGGAGACAACATTTGGAAAAGTGATACACTAGAAACCTTTAAGTTATGGGAGGATTGGCAAGATTTCCAGTCACGATCAATCTGATGGGTGAATTGTGTTTGTTCACACAAAGGATTTACACTACTTAGGAGTTTTAAGGACAGAAAATCCGGTAAACGTCCTTCTGCTGGAATAAAGATCCGAAGCTGGTGACACAAATCAGAAGTTAAAGAACAAGACCTTCGTCCGCTTTCAGGTTAATTCATCTAAAAACTGGAACATCTCCCAGAGGAGCCCGTAGATGTCTTACATGATAACAACTCAGCTGCATCTCCAATCACCACTAAACATTTTGAAAGCCGAGTTCACACAACTGTTCTGAAGTGACCTTAGTGGTTAAATCAGTACCGAAAGTGGTGAACGTAAACTCAGTTAGCAAACCACTCACTTGGGTTAAGCCGCCAGAAAAGTACAACATACAACAGCAAACGCAACCAACTAGCTAAAGCATACGATTTGGTAGAGTGATACCTTAAATGATGGTACCCTCGAGTTTATATCTCTAGAAGAAAACTGTCTAGCTATCAAAGTGATGTGGTCCACAAGGAAGTAAAAGAAGAGGACGGCCTGTACGGCTTCCTAAGATACTCTGTGTCCGACGTCTGATTGAGGAGCGACTGACAACAGTAGTTGCCTTACACTCAAGATTATCATCCCTCGGGGAATGCGAAAAATGTTAACTAAAGGAATAGACGAAATATGATTGAATTAAAGTCTTGGGACCTGTGTGGTTTCAAACGAAACTTCTGCACACTTCTCAACATTTACGGCCCTAATCTATCAACGACATAGAACCCACAAAAGGTTATAATTTGGAGAACCATCCCAAGAGTGAAAGCACCACAAACAGCATCGTTCGTTCCACAGAAATGACCAACACAAGACACCTAATTATGTATGGCGGAACCACAGCACACGGTAATTCTATGTGCATCAAAATGCACACAGTGCAAAAAATTCAAGGATGTTCGGTAACAACGACCTAGCATACGAACACTTTTAGTCCAATCGGTCATGGGTGCCCAAATATGCCCAAAGACACTGAAAAACTACTACAAGAGTGCGTAAGAGATTCCAGTGATGAGAGTTTCCGAATTTTTTTCAGAGACTAGGAGACTGGAATAATGAGCAAAAGTTGGTGATTACTACGCAGAGTAACCATCAATGAAGTCATACATGACAGTTAACAACGGGGGTTGCGTTGAAAACCTAAGCAGCCCAACGTTAAAATCATCAGGTTTCAAAAACCACTACAACCGTCTGCTATTCGTATTGCGCACGTCGAGTTGCCACCTGCGTAGAACAGTGTTTTTTTGCGTGCTTCATTCAGAGTGGTGGAAACTTAGAGGTGTACAGAATTTGACATGGCAGAAGGGAACAAAGGATGTTACGAAAAGTTTTGGTGCTGTCTGTGCTGTTCGCCTTCCAGAATGGGGTCCACGTGATTCTACCTGTGCTTGGCTAGAAACGCTGAACGATGTGACGGCCAACCGATGTCAGTGGTGTTCATGCTATCAGTTTCTATCTAGATTGTCTGACTGAGTGCTGGAGGTGTATGCACCTCAGGTTTGTGTGATAGGCCCTAGATCTCCCTTCCTGTGTCTTTTTTTCTTCCCCATAATAGGCTTTATTCAAAGAAACTGACATGGTAGTGAAGGTTCGCTGTTCTCCTCCGGTGCTTTTGTCAATGATGATTATGACTGCCATTCGCTGCCATTCATTCTTATGAGTATTTGTCTTATTTTAAGTGAATCCTCAGAAAAACCACACTTGGAGTCTTCCTGTGTACCAGTGAAAAAATAGGAGAGTTTGTCCACCCCAGCACAGATGGTAGTCGTTCTTGAGATACATACTATGTAACTCTACTGAGCTTATCGAATGTCGTAAATTGCTCTCATAATGACAAGATTTTAAACCAATGTGTACAAAAACAGGCGCAAGTACGTTTGTTCCACTTTAAACAGCCACAGAGGAACCATAGATAAATGGCTTTCAAGTTTCAAGAAATGAACTACACTCGTAAGGCATACCACGCGCACTAAGTGCCATAACACTCGTGGCAGTGTCGTCCAATTAACCACATTTTCATCGTCGCCATCTTCGATAACGATAGAGCGGTACAAGCCAAATTGAAACTGCCCTCAGTAGCAAAAGAACAGTTTCCAACATATTCTGTTCCAGTCATTATATTCGACCATAAGTAGAGCACTCTCCTAAGGAAGAAACCTTTTAAGGGAAACAACCTACGTAGCTCGGAATCAATTTCTACTTCGATCCCTCCTCGAGAAAACACATTCCTTCCCAAATAGCGGCATCCATGCGGATTTCCACCTCAGGTTATTGATGTCATTGTCACCATCAATACATTGTTCCACGACACCAGTGGGCTCCTCCATGAGATCTGCAAAATGATACCCGTTAGAGTTACAATCACATTGGGCGAATAACGAACTGGATGGGCACGGTCCAGTCGGATGTCGAGTAATTCGATCTCAGCACAGCATAGGCGTCAGTGAAACTGAGATAGGGTCTCAATCTGAATGCAACTGCCCTGTTGTCATTTTTTGGGCAGTGCAGCAACAGTAGGGGATAGCGATGAAGGGAGAGAGAGCAGCAAAGGAGCCGGCCGACGTGCGTCCATTGATTCGATCTATTTTCTTGTTTAGGCTAAGGGCTCGAAGACATTTGTTGGAGCACTTACGAGGGCGGAAACGATAAATTTCTATCTCATCATGAATGAAGGCTAAAATCCCATTCACCAGACAGGAGAATTTCCGCGGGTAAATTCACCGGACCTCGCACGTAACCGATGGTGAACGTTTCTAATCAAAGATAAAACAATCTATCACTTCATCTTGCTCCACTGGAAGTTATGTTATTTCTTTTCTGTCGTGCCAAATGTGTCGCCCTTTGCCGGGTTCAAAGTCTCATTCTGAGCAAATTAAATGTGGTAATGAATACTGAAGCACGAAATTAGCTTAGATCAACGACCATAAGTTTACAAATCCCAAAAAGTCAAGTCAAGTATCTAGGTGAATAAGCAAACGCTGAGCGCATTTTTCATCCTGTCAGACGCTTTTGTTCTGGAAAGAACAATTGTGAATGACTTCTTGGTATTAAATAAAATGATGGTAGCGAATAGAATACTGTTTGTATGACTATATGCATGCCCCATTCTGTATTGCAGTCATTCAAAGAAATGATAACAGTAAGGTATGCACAGTTTCACCAGCGGCACCGACAAACCAGGACAGAACACAGCACCCAGAGTTTCAACGATAAATAACTGACCAACTTGACATCTTACCTGGGGTTCCTGGATCAGTCCTGGTAACACCGCACTCATGCGGGAGGAACAGGAAGGCCATAAGGGACAATGGCCGACAGCTTTCTTACAGCACGCCACACAACTGCTGGTGGATGACCATGAAATGTTTGAAACTGGGACATGCACATCGATTTGTCCCACTTGAACCGTGGTCCATGAGTAACACGATGATGGAGTGGAGCATGCTGCTGATTGGGACACAAAGTTAAATTGAAAACTCATTCATAAGAGTTTATTACAGTTACATGACGTGAACAGGACTGGTCAAATGACAGAAGGCACTGATAACCCAAACTACACTTCAGACAGTTGATAGTAGTGGCTTCTCGGTGTCTAGTTCAGTGCATCTTGAAACCAGTAGACTGTACCAGTATCAGACACGTGGAGCTTGATAAACTCGAGATAGGCATCTGCACTCGACTTCATCATTTCACGTCACTGTCGGTTCATTGACTACAGTGGTAGTTATACTACTTCAAACTAATAGGTAAACAGTGTGTCCAAGCGTTGGTAGCTCGGATGTGTTCATTGTGTGTAAATCAGGCGACATTGATCTGTCTGACGAGCTTGGCAATTAGTCTGTAAAGGTTTCGTCACCAACCGAGCAGACAACAATATGCGCTGGGGCGTGTTTCGAATGTAATTGCACAAACAAACTTGGAAATGGTAGAAAAATGCATTGGTCCTCAGTAAGATGACAACCATGCTCAGGAAAGTCACAGTCGGTCCATCGCTGTAGAAAGTTTAAGAACCATTGTTCTCGCTGAATAAAAGCCCAGGAAACATTCAAAAGGGCCTAGCTGAATAGTTCGCTAGACGCACAGTTATCGCGTTCCCAATCACTATCATCAACAACGCCAGTGCTGCGCACCGATGCTCCACAGCCGCCAAACGTAAATAAGCTATTTTCCAGAGGTCAACAGAAAAATCGTTTTGAGGGCTGATTCCAATAAAACATTTTAATTTCCTACTGTTTGTGATACGGTATCATATGAGTTCTTGTTTCCCTAAATGTTTACGTAGAGAGCACTCGGTAAGCACTGCAGAGGGGCTGAATGATCAGACCCAATTGATGCTTATCTTGTCTGATATAATCTTAGTATATAGGGTTAGGAGAACTCAAGACCCATGTCTAAGCTGGATTCACATCTGACGTCGTTCCGCGATGGCCGAAAGAATGCACTGGAAAAGTGTCAACTGTCACCAGCTTGTACAACACACACAATCATAAGTAGTTTGGCTTTTGACTATATTGTATATTCCAGGTCTCCGAAAGCTGCTTTGAAAGTAAACGGGTGGATTGTCTAGAGTACAGTACCCTAAAGAATAGGACATTTAAAGTCCCCCTCCTAAGATAGTCATACATATCAGGAAAAGGCCATCAGAGTAGAATTGTGAGTAAATACCAAAATTAGGCCACGCATTCATACCTGAAGGACTTCGATGACCGCTGTTATCCACACTGCTACTGATAGGCTCCAAAGGAATGACGCAAAGCCCTAGAAATGAAGGTGACAAAACAAAGCGGTATGACATCATTTGTCCGAGAAGTTACTGTTACCAACTAGTTCACCTAGGAAGCAGGCGTCTTACTGTCTTTTAAGGACCGTTCTCAAAGCTCAGCCTTTATTCCTCTATAATACAACAGCCCCTCCCAAAAAGCAACACTATCGGGTTAGGACTTACCAGTTTGTCTCTTAGCGGCATTCACTATTCGAAGGACAAACTTGAAAAAATGGTATCAAAGCATCCTTTTCAATTCTTGGATGGGTCTGCCGATAACAGGGGACATCTTTTTAATTGCATTCAACTTCCCGAGAATAGCGAAGCAGCTTTATGGGCGCCACAATTGTCACGATCACATACTACCCACGCCCCACTACCTTGGTTGTTGATCAGGTGACAGTTGATCTGCTAAGGTAACCTGGCAATTAGCTTGTAAACGTTTCGTCACCACACAAGGAGGCAGTCCGTGAGCGCACTGAGGAGTAAGCTAACTTCTAAGCTGAGCGAATAAATTAACTAACATCTGATCAACAGCCAATGAACGCCAATTAGTAACACATTGACCACTACCTTTCTGTTCTAGGGGGGGGGGCTCTTCACAGAGCCTCTCGTTAACCAAATGAAACCGGAAAGGCAGTGATGTAGACATAGGGAGATGTCGAGCAAAACTGTCAGCAGTGTCGTTAGAAGTGTCTTAACTCACTCACTCGGTACGCCAACGCCGTCTTTACATTAGCCGTCAAACCATACTGAGTCGTTGCGGGTTTCTGTATTCCTCATCCAGCGTGACTATCCGTAAACGTTGTGGGCCCGGCCCTTGAATGATACGTTGTAGCTGATATAAAGATACACCTCAGATAATCTACCTCAATAATTACTGACCGTAACAGTCAACCACTAAATTTTCTCTGGGTAGACAGTTTGAAAGTGGCCGGCGAATAAGCTAACGCGAAGAGCAGCGTTAGTAAACTTACCAGGAGATCCATCCGCCATTTTATTTGGAAGATCTGGGCTTGCAGGAGCCTCTGTTGTTGTAGGAGAGGCCGGGGCGCTGTCCAAAGCAGCTTTAGTGATATCGACATCCCGTCGACAACTTCGTGTAACCACTGTACAACTTGTGGCAATCTCCTGTAGAGCCAGTTCGGAAACGGAAATTTTGCTATGAAGAGAGAAAATGGCCAAGGTATTACACTGTGTTAGCAGAAAACAAAAAATATATGGATAATGCCAGTGAAAGGAGAGCCTATTCTATCTTATAGTTTTTTTGGTAGCGTTAGCTGTGTGGTGTGGAAGATGGCAGTGTAAGAATTTTAAAAATGTATTTAAACACCTCTATCCGATAGCTTATTTGATGGTACGGGCTCCATGCCTATGAGTATCCACCCTGAGACTTCAAACAACCTAGAGGTGTACCGAAACAAGCTGATCCAGTCTGATTGTACGACCTTACCGCTTCTCGCGGAAGGAATGGTTTTGGTTATTCAGAACACTAAAGTATTTATATCATGAGGGCTACATTCCGTCACCTTAATCAAGCATGCTATACATCATTTATTGTGCCCTCTTATCCGATGAGCCCTCTGCTAAGCCAATATTCCAGATCAGCCGATGAATCCGACGTACTTCGCACTCACACAATGAATTGCATCTATCGAATACACATCCCCGATAACTGTAACCCTATTACGACGGACGATGCAATTGTTTTGGCTTTGCATATGAATACATCTTCAGTTTGAATGTGATGAGATAGGTTATCTGTGCCTTCTGACATGTTGCCCTCTCCACATTTGTGTACGACACAAGTCACTGTGTCACCTACGTGTAATTCCATCTGAAAAACACTGTGATCGAAATACGAAATATGGTCCCGGCAGGGAAAGTGAACCAAATCACGCGCAGAAACACAAAGTTCGCCATTATTTCACATGACAAAACCAACTGTTCGATAGAAGCAGAAATCAAACCGAACGCTTGTGCTTAGTCGCAGTCAAACAAATGGGAGAATAAATAAAGACGTGAATTGCAGTTTAATCCGAAAGTGTATCTATCCCAAGTGTAGATTTCTAGTTCAAGAACCAACGGACGTAAAGGAAGTAACTTCCGGATCGTCTGTCTATAACGAACAACAAAGATGCCAAATTATACACGCATTACATTTACGGTTACAACGGATAACTGCGAAGTAAGATTAATGGTTCCCTAGCATCTGTTTACGGAAAAGATCAACAATGGTGACCAAGCTAATAAAGTCGTAGTGCAATCTTCAGCGTTCTTATCATGAACCAACAACTCCAGACAAACAAACGATTGCATGCTGCCCCAATCACGTAGGACACACTAGAATGAGTAGTGTTGATTTGTATCACTGAAAAGTGACCGATGCACTGGTACTGATCAATTAGGTTCTTTCGACTAGTGAGTTCAGATGATCTCTGAAAACTTCCAATTAGTACACCACTAATTCATATCCCTGTATCCGTTTATTTCAATTCTCCTGGGCTTCGTATTCCCAAGTGGTCAGCCTTCGCTCTTCTGGGTTAAAAGGCGATTGAATTTGGAGGTTTGCCAATAAATTACCGCTTGCGGAAAAAATTCCAGGGTCCCGCCAGTATGTTGATACTGCACTAGATATTGGTACCGTACGAAGAACACCAGATACGCTGGATCACTCAAGATTTCAAAAGTGGTCTGGGTGCAGTCCAGCTGAGTTTCGCTCAGCATATGAATCCCCACAAAAGTTCACATTAAATCTAATTCGTTTATGCCGGTATCCAGCATAGTCAGGCCTGCATCGAGTGTCAGATGAACATTTTTAGGGTTCCGGAGTTCCATCACCCATAGGCTTATGAATGGGAGCTTGAAATAGCGATGGCCTGAAACGACCCAAGCACAGATTCTTACTGGAAAACGGAGCAACACAGTACCCGCCCACTGGAAGAGAACATGTTAGCGGTGGAACCTAGCAGCGATCCATTTAGGACTCAATGAACATGCCTTGACGTGAAACGGATGCCTCACTGGAATATACCGTGAAAAGAGAAGATAGATAGCAATATCTACGAACGAATGCAAAAACTAGCCATCCGCTCGAACACCGCGAAGCCAAGAATCCAAATAAGTAAGGACGGCCCCCTTCCATCGAAAGCTTTCCCAATACGGGCTTTGGTAAGTGATATCAGCCTATAAGGAATGAACTTGAAGGTCAGGCTTGGTGAACCGTGAATCACTTATCCGAAGTGCTAACCAAGATCTAAATATACATATGAACTTTTCTTTCCCTGCCAAACTCCGAAATTCCCCAACAGCAGCATTAACCTTAACGGTAGCTCTTGCCGCAGGGATCAGCTGAAAAAACTCAGCAGTCAGGTAACTAGCAATTCCTGAAAACCATCTATCTCAGTGATGAAACCCATCCACTTCTCCAGTTGGCTGTTTTGTTAGGTGAAATAAGATGATGAATAGCTCTCCTGGAAAAAGTGAACGAGCGGTCAAAATAATTGAGAAAAGGTAAGAATATAAACTACTCACAAGTAACTAAGTGTGGATTACAAATAAGAGAGCATGTTTGAGCCTAATCGTCAATTCGGTGGACGGACAGCGATTGAGATCTACTAAGGACATGAAATTTAAGGCAACAGCGCACGGGCAACAGCGCACAGGCAACAGCGCACAGGCAACAGTGCACACAAGGAGACAACGAAATTAGGCACCGAGAAAAAGCGAATCGTTGTGACCAGAGACTGTCCTAGACAGACAGGCCACCGACCTGACGAGGCGATCCTTCATCTCTATGCAGTATTTCTTCATATAAAACAGTGGGGATTTTTCCATGGTGCATGCAAACAAGACCAATAAGAGCAACGCCGGAGGGACCTTGTGCCACTCAAATCCGAAGCGTGTATCATATGCCTGGACTACTAGACCGCATACGCTTCGCACCCGAACATAACTGCACCGTAGTAAAAGTGAACAAGATAGCTACAAATACTGACAAACTATCCGCTTCTCGGTTTCATATCCTCATATCGGAGGTGCTTGTGACTGTACAACCGATGAAGTTAACCAACGAGTTTGGCTAAACATGTAATTTATGATTTGGCGTGCTTCACCTGCAGACCATGGCTAATCACACAAGGAGCTCAACTGGATATCTGACTTCCATCGAAAGCTTGGCCCCAAGACCCATCTGATTTATCCTAGTCATGAATCATCAGCCCTTTACACCTGATGAAGATAGAGGAAGATTTCAACCAGCAAATTCCAGATGAGTTGCAAAACCAGCGGTAGTTGACTTGCACGTAGATGAAACACAGTGCCACTCAGCTTTCGGCTGCGTGAATGACGTCATTCGAGATGTTATCGACTGGCTCCTTTAGTGACGGCCGTGAATAGGAGTATCCACAAATCAGAAGTAATCTATCCCATAAGGAACAATTCACATGGTATATGATAAGCCAGATCACGTGTCCAAAGGATGGAAGAGTAGCGCGAAGCGAAATGGGAGTCAATCATACTAATTATCGATCAGCCTTCGTTGCAGAGTAGAATTTCCAAGCTCCTATCCATAAAGTTGCCGATTCAAAGCTCCCCACATTCGTAAGATGCCCAATGATTTCCAACAAGGATAGAATGGCTGCATACGCCTCTCAGTTATTCAGTATCTATTGACTTGGCGTGAGCGACTAACCATATGTAATGGATCTATGCAAGCAGCCACACGTTCATTCGGAGGTTCGCTAAGCGCGAGATCCATTAAGAAGGGGTGACCACTAGGGTACACATTTTTAGAGCAAAAGAGAGACCCAGCTAAATTTGTTGCCAGAACAAATATGAAGGACCACAGCACCCCAGGAAACATGTTTACCGACCAGCTGCACAACAGTTGTTTGTCAATGGGAAGGCTGACGGTTGTGTCGAGAGGTTGTGTTTTTCACAACCTCTTATTGTGCTCAGCTGAATTACTGAAAAGTAATGCAATCCCTAATTCCGTCGTAGTGGAGGCTGCAGTTCCACTAGGATTTGAATGTCAAACACTTCATTCGCAAGTCGTATACTCTTATCGATAGTCAGATGAACACAAAGGAACTGTAGGGTTTTTAAAGTTTTCATAGCAGGTTGGTGTAAATGAATAGGGCGAAACTCACCAGTAATAGTGGCAATAATAACAGCAATCATTGAGCTAATGGAGAGGAACAATAATCATAAGGATGTTGATAACGATTGCGAGGTGTCTCATCGAACATGCTAAAATCATCAGCTAATTAAACGCTTTGGAGTGCATTAATAGGGAAGAACTTACTTGTTGCTATCGGACGAATCTATGTCAATGGACAGGTTACCGAGATCATCTGTATCGTCATCCGTTACGTCAGTGGATGAGACGCTAATTGCATGGATTGTTCGACTTCGGGTGGTCATAGGATTCAACGGAGCAGGTGACCTTTGCTGAACTGACATGGGCGCCTTCGAAATCTGTGAATGTTCACAAGTGGTATGTTCCAGTCAATACGTTAAGGACGACTTTCAACATAGTCAGGTTGGGCTTTCATGATCATTCAAAGTTAGGTTGCTTACACTGGTCAGTATGGATCCCAGATATTCCTTCCGGAGCGAAAAAACAGCGGCGTCGTAGCGTCAGTCTCGTGGTGTTAAAATATAAGCAGAAATTAAACAAACCTTAGAGAGAACACTAGCTGGTACCCGTTAGAATGTTGCTGAAACACGAGTAGGATATGAGAAATCTTATCGCCAGGACGCTGTCATGTCAGGTTACCAAGTGACACCCTAATTTCTTCAAACTGCCATTTAATCACCGATCCTCCAGGCATAAGGCACAAAAATTCAGATAAAAAAGTATACGCCGCACAAAGCCAAGTGCAAACGACGCCAATTCAACACAAGTTACTGACCGAGAAATCTGTGGCTAGAATCTTCAGCCCCCATAATAGCTCAGCCGTCGCGCTTCCTTCGGGCGGCATGGCACCCACGCACCGGAGTGGCAACACAGGTGGACTTGAGTGATTCAGCCACTGTATCGTTAGCATTCCGTCACACGCTGAGAAAACTACCAACTAAAAAGGGGCTTGAAGAGCTGAGTCCGGGAGAAAAATGTAACCAGTGCTCGAAACTTTCCGAAGCTGAAAAGCAGGATCCAATGTGTAAAAAAAGGTGTAAAAATCTATCAGACAAACTCACTCCACTAAATATGACGTCCTCAGACCTGGTAGGATTCTCCCGCACACTGGCATGAAGGGTTCGCTTTGATCGAAGTGACCTGCGAGTAGTTCGGGTTGAAACACTAGCTGCAGGCGACGACACGTGGGACGGGCTTGGAATAGATTCCAGATTTGCAACCTTTGTAGAATCAGTCAATGAAGGTAGATCAGCGGTACAAGTTGCCTGAAAGCTGAGCTCGTAAAACATACGAGTGCGCATACGTGGACTGAGGGGGCGTGACCAAACCGGCCCATGAAACTCAATAGTAGGGTGATCCACTGATGACCCTGAAAAATGGATCACGCCAATTTTATTGGCTGATAGAAGAAATCACGATTGCCGGAGTAATCTTCTAATGTAGTACGAACTATTCTGGTTGGAAAATTAGTTCGATGATCGCAGTCGCACAATCTCTTCAAAATAGAGCGGATGTCATTGACGCGTTAATATGGAAACCAACTTTCTTCGAAAGCCATGAACAGTCGCGGAGAACACAGTAAGATTCAGTCGAAATGCTATGCCTAATCAGTGCTAGCTCAAGTCATAAACTGTAAAATTGTGCCTGCCGGCCAGGTACCTATCAGAAATCTACGCATGATTCCCAACACTTGGTAGAACCGGTTCCTCCAATAATCGTAAAGCTCGGGTAGTTTCCACCTTGACAAAAAAACCTGAGGAAATCAGTCCGATGGTGTTTTAGTCGGTCACGCTAGACCAAGGAGGGTTTTCAATGATATACAAATGGCAGCAGAAAACAAGTGATGGAAAACGGCAAAAGCTCTAAAGATGGTCGAACCGAAATCACAACAACAACAAAAATGCAAAAGACCATCTTTAAGAACGGTAAACCTACGAATATACTCAAATACGGACAATATAGGGAGTACATTTGTGGCAGTTCCATCCGTTGTGATTTTCGACCATTGTGTGGGCCTAACTACCATGGTCCGTTGTCTGAATCAGACTTGCTCCAGTGTCCACCCGGTTCACAGAGCCCATTCCATCCCCACACACACGCAATCACACAGCGGCCTACTATGGTGCTTTCTGATCTTGCAAGGCCACCTTGCCTGTCTAGCGCTTCTCATAATTCCAACTGGTTTCTTGTTGCCTATGTATCCCTTCATGAACGGTGCGCTTGTACGGATGCCCGCTAGTATATTTTTTCTCGCGTGTGGATTGGTCCTATTCCAGTGCTGGTTCAGGATAACCAAGTACTGCCACTGCATGCGGATTATTACAGTTGGCACCGCATGCACGACATGCGGCGCTTGGTGTGAGCAATAACTTCCGCTGTAACTTGTGGTCATTGATACCAGCTTTCAATCGATTCTGCAGTTGATCTCGCAACTGACCACCAGAGTTGACCTCATGGCTTGTGACTGAAGCTGAAGAATGAATTCACGAATTCTCATATTTGGTTGGCGGACGAGGGAGTGAAAGTGCGCCCGACCTGTGACCTCGAATTTACCAGGGGAAATTTATTACAGCAGAGTTTCCAACGAGTTATAAGCTCAACTGTCCAAACAACAGCAGGGTAAACAACAAATACACTCATTTGCATACTAATTTTGTTTTCACGGGAGGTACCTGAAACCCAGCTGAATCTCTCGTTTACGCTACTCTTCAAATGAATGTGCTGCACAACGGCAGCCCCACGATACGATATCCGAGATATCGCAATGTATTTTCATAAGGGAACCTATTCACAAGACTAGTGAAAACTCGACAGCTCACGACCGGTTTCGCTCATATTGGGGCTCATCAGGTGGGCGCAGTCCTCAAATTTCCGTGATGTAGATCGCAAGCAATATCCAAAAGTGAGATGATGGCATGGAACTGAGTACTGGAAACGAAGAAAGCTAACTTGTCCGGTTAGGTGCACTTTCAACGCGCATAAACCAACAAGATATGTGTAGGGTATTGCCGAGGTAATTACAGGCCAGGAGTTTCGTATTCTGCAACGCATTACTGCGTGGATCATGCTACTCGACGGATACACGTTTATTCAAGTTACATTTTTGCATGATCTTTTAACTATATAACCTTCTTTCGTGGGCTCATATTAACATACGCTGGATGCAAACAAAATTCGACTGGATATTAGCATGCACAGTTTCGCCGCACGGCATGGGTACTATTGGCTCAATAGCTTTGGTCTCCTGGAGCAAAAGTGGTCAGTAATTCACTACCAAGCTAACTGAGCGAATAAAATGTGCCCCGAAGGCATTCTGCACCAACAACTTGATAAACGAAAGTGTCTTACCGAAGAATGCCTGCTGCGAACGTTTTGCGGGCGCTATATTGACCTCAGCATCTCAACTGTTCCTGTCTAGGCTTGGGCAACCTGGCAGTATCCCAGCCCTCGTGCCTCTCCCCGTTGGCATGGCAGCTAGGCACTGAAAGGGTGCTACATCTAAACGACTTATTTTTTATACTGATCCAAGACCATCAAAGCTGAGATCGCCAAGCCGAAGAAGGTCCTATACTTTAGTCTACCATTCATGGATGAGCCAGTGCGACGATAGGATGTTAATACGAACGCATGAGTTCATCAGTCCGTGTATAATTCAAGATGACCTCCGGAAAATAAGATGAAATGAACGTGACAAAAAAAGGTGGCAAGTGGCAAGTAAAAAGGTTATGCGGTCGCTGCTGGAACACCGCAAACATGACGTACCCAAAGTCGATCTTTTCACGGTGAATGGCATGTAGACTCCCGCAAGCGAAGAATGTTCGAACAGGAGAGTGATAAGGGAGGACGAAATGACAACTTCTCCTTTCAAGTTGGTTCTAATCGTTTGGGGAACCATCCGTTTATTCATCTTGAAAAGATAGAGTGATAATGTGTAGATAATGTGCGAACAAAGTGAGATGTGGCAGTGGAGGCGGCGATCACTGAATCTACTCCCCGAATGGGGTCGACCAGCGCTAAATCGGGCGCTTACTACCCGAATAAGTCATCAGATCATGAGTTCATCTACGAAATGTGAATTTAGAGTATGGCAAACAGGAAACCGCACAGTAACCATGTATTTGGAGGGTCCATAGCAGCTACGCCTTCAATGCTTGACTGTGCGTTTCACACATCCACTTTCCGGTGATCGAAACTGTAGCATCTGGAACCGATATACCCATGGTACACGGTCCATAGCTGATAAATTGAATTGAATTGACGCGCTGAAGGAACTGCTTTAACTTGATGTTGCCGTGGGTAGCCTATCTGGTACGAAAGAAAAATCAACAGCCGAGCATGGTGAGAATGATATCATGCAGCGGATTGCAAACTGATTCAATGTACCTATTTTAGACATGGGACAATTATCACCCACTCTAACTGGCATTCGTCAGGTCAGTCACATTAATGTGACAGAAACGACTGCATTGTGTTTACGCACACCGTTCGATCGTCTTGTCGGCAATGTTCCGTCATACGGAACCAACTGGTGAAGATTGAGCTGGAGTGCAATGAGCAGGCTCATTCACATAGCGCCCCACAAGAGTGGATAGGACGATAACGTCTGAACTGTTCGACGGTGGTCTCTCGCAACAACCAAAGCAAGGGATTTGCCTACCTCAAATTTTGGGCTTGAAAGAAACACTCGAAACCGAAAACAGCACATTTCCAAAAAAATACAGCCCCTAAACCATGAGTCGAGACGCGAGACGCGCATAAAAAATTCCCGAGCACTGATTCAACAAGGATCAGATTAAACCCGATTTTTCGAACTAAAGGTCAGCTCATTCACTTTTTCACCGGGCGATTTTGTATCAAGCCCACGAGTGACTAGGCCAATACTCAGGCCTAAGCACGCTGAATTCATCGACTGGTTCGGAAGTGCAGGATCATACCTGACGCACCTGTGTGGCCAGTAACGAGTGGCAATGGCATAACACTCTGGTGGCTGTTGACCATCCGAAGCACCAACAGATGACAGATTGAATGTGATCAGAGTAAAAATGAGGAGGACTAGCTAGTTCTGTTGATTGCTGTTCTAGAACAGCAAACCCGAGGAAATAGCAAAATACGGCGGGTGAAGCAACTATCAGCTACTGCATAACCTTAATATTGGCAATATCCACATGGGGGCAGTCCCGGATGGGACGCAAGCGTAACATGACAATTATATGGTAACATAAAGCCATGGGTATCACTGAAAACTTCAGTGTACTGAACTCTCAGCCAACCATAGGCGTTTTTATTTCCGAGATAGATAAGCAATAAGCTCATGTAACCTTGGCGCGTCATTGAGGTTTTTAATGAAGCCGTCAATCAATGGAGACTGCTTGAATTACGTAATCATCATAAACCAATGGGTAGTTTCAATGGTAATTAAATTTTTTCGCGCGCCCGTTCAATAAAAGTCTCGTTGACAGGTTGTTAGACATTCTGACAAACGTCTTGCTGCCCTACAATGTGACACCCTTCTTCGTTGTTATGAATAAATTACGACAGTGTTTCAAATCTTGAACAGCTCGGCGTTCAGCACGGAGCTAATACACGGGCAATACTGAGGAAGGCTTCGAAAAAGGCTACGCAGATCGAACGACAGACTAGAACTAACTGGGCTAGGAAACTAGCTCATCTCTGAAAAGCGACAAGCATACTGTCATCATAAAACAACTGAAGACTATACCACTCTAAACCCCATGTGTACTCCAGTCGCTGAATGCCGGAGTCATGCAAATGGTGAAGGCGGGAAAAGTAAAGCAGTTGTCGTGCCCGGGCCGTACATTGATGGGGTCGAAATGGCCGGACCCGGAGTTCCGTATTCAAAACCGTTAAGAAACTGTTGTTGAGGAAAAACAACTGCTACTAATAATTCTTGTTTAACCAAAAACCTTGATGCAGTACAATGGCGAACACATGTGGATAATACGTTTTTCGTTTTGCCTCAAGTAGAGTTAATCAATAATAAAATCCCATCGTTACTATTTTTATCAAACGCTGCGGAACGAACGTAAACCAAATAAAACAGTCTTCCTCAGATGATGATGGAGATTACGATACTATAAAAGTAATAGTATTAGAGATGTGAAACACGCCGAGAATTAGTTTGTCCTCACTTACTCGCCGAACGCTACGCCTTTGTAAGAGCTCCAGTAGAATATGATGCATCCAGTGCATTTACGATCATGCGTCACTTTTACATATCTACACCCCTCTCAACTTACGAAACTCAAACTTGAAGCAGGCACTAGTGGCACGACCTCAGGGTTTCCAGTAGTTGGGGTTAACATGGAGGACAATTCACGAGTGATCAAATTGGACGATTACTTCTTTCCAGCTAATTTAATCGCTTTGATGGGAGTCTGATATTTTGGTAACTACAGGTCGGTGACTTCCACATTATGGATACAAAAAATAAAATCGTTCAGCTGTAGCACCTCTTCGATGCCCAACTGCCATGCCACCCGAAGGAAGCACGAGAGCTGGGATACTGCCAGGTTGCCCAAGCTTAGACAGGGTAAGTCGAAATTCACAGACCTTCCCGTCAGTAAATTCTCCCTCTAACCACTGAGCCATTTTACACCCATTGATATAACGTTACTTAAAAGGTTGATGAAGACCCTTCAACAGCTCACTATTCGTTTCCAACTTGGTCTGAAAAGGAGCAAATAACTCCACTCACTTCACGAAAATACTGAACCCTACCAGGGTGTGATGGTTTGTGGGCTACCATAACTTGATAAGCTATACTGAAGAATGTGTGTGCGACACTTACAGAGCCGCTCATACAGGTTGCTCAATGGGTACAGATCTGATTAACGGTCTCCTGGCCCTCCAGGTTGAGGGCTGGAACATAGGTGGCTACTTGCCCGTAAAAATGTAGGCTGCTCTGACGGTCTTACGCGAATCGCTGCTGCATTGCGGTTAGGCTTTTCAGCCAACGGCTTCAGTTGAGGACCCTAATCGTCCTCCGTCTAGAACTGGGCGTCTTGGCAGTATCCCAGCCCGTATTCAACCATGGATTGTACAAACACAAGTGACCTCATGCCACATTGGCCGTCAATTTGTGGCGTCAGGCTACTGCTGGCACTCCCCTTCTTCCCCTTTCATTCACTCTTCTGTTCATTCTCACCCTGTTACCAGCGACATCTCCGTAGGCCTATTCCTAAGGAGTGACAGATCCGTTCGCCGCACATGTCTGCGCTTAGAAAGCCACCACAGCCACAAACTTTGAAACCACACTATAAACCCCGAAGCTTAGTTCAACTAGCAGCCTTTGAAACAAGGATTCAAGATCCCAGTGTGTTGTTGAACTGACCTCCAAACCGGTTTCGTTTTGCTTCCGGTTGCGCGTCTCTGGTGATCCAGAATTTGATACGGCTGGTTCTGTTTTAAAGCACCGAGCTGAAAGGTCTCTGTTTGACTGGATGGTTGTTGCTATTTGCCCGTGTGTTTTGCTTGGTCAGATCTGTGAAAGTCAGATCACGTAAAGGCACTGATAAGCGACCTGTTCGTTGTGTCTCAAACGCCCCGAAAGACTGTGGCTCCGATACACTCAAAGGCCGTTTCTACGACACTTTGAGGGATATACTGCGACGGGCTAGGAGCTCAGATATTGCTGCGGTTGCCAGGACTATGAACGAGCACGTGCGTAGACTTAGCGCTGCTGAAGCTCACATGCGTGGTCGTCTTGGGCTATGATCGAGGCGCACGGACAACGACGAACGCCTGCTACACTTATGTGCTGACCAAAGGCTGTTTCTGTGCAGCACTAACTTCCGAAACAACCAAAGCCACTTGGCCACATAGCGCTCCCCGCATGCGAGCCAACCTACAAAGCAGAGAGATCGCATCGCTACGATCTATAGGTGGTGTGGTTCAATTACTGATTGTTGCTCGTCCCCAAAAGCACCTCTGTCGATTCAGATCACGTGAAAGTTGCAGCTTCTCATTGCGACTCTTGGGGGCGCGCAGGATGCGCACACCCCGCCGGTCCGTTGAGAAGCTCTCTGATCCTGATGTGAAGCAAATATAATAAAATCACCAAAGTCCATTTAGGACAAGAAGTCTGACGTTGACTCTTACTGGAAAGTGTTGTCCGTAACCCTTCAAGATGCTGAGCGATCCACTTGCGAAACGGCACAGCCAAATAGATCTAGGCACTCGATCTTGAGCAAAACTCTAAGTTTGATCGCAGCTGGGACACGTAGTCCTCGTGGTCGAGAGTACAACACCACTAGACAAATCGTCAAACGTCAGGTGAAAAAGAGTATCTGCAGAGATCGAGAAGTTTGGTGGGTCCAGAAAGCTGAGATGAAGGAAGCCAAGAACTCTGAATGTGTGAAACTGATATCATCTGATACGCGCAACAGGCCCAAGGAGGTCCAAGGCCCCTGGTGAGGGAAAGAATCACAGAAAATAACAGCTCGTCTATCTCTAAAAAAGAAGACCGCCTGAATCGTTGGATTCGAAACTTTTTT
>SJOL01006474.1:604342-630128 GCA_004794785.1 Opisthorchis felineus
GGTGGTCTCGCGAAAGATGATATTTCCATCCGGATTGGGAAGGCCAGAGCAGCTTTTGTGAACCTGCGTCACCTGTGGCGTAGGCGTGACATCAGCTTATCCGTCAAGGGTCGGGTTTACAATGCTGCGGTGCGCTCCATACTACTATACGGATCAGAAACCTGGCCGTTGCGCGCCGAGGACGTCAAAAGACTTTGTGTTTGACCATCGATGTCATCGGACCATTGCCCGAGTCTAGTGGAAACACCGGATAAGCAATGCTGAAGTACGCCGGATGGTGTTCGGAAGAAATAACTCACCCTCGATAGATGAACTGATCACACTGCATAGGTTGCGCTGGCTTGGTCACGTGATGCGTATGCCAGTCGATTGACTTCCTCGAAGGGTTCTTTTCGCACAACCACGTGAAGGGTGGAGACGAGCCAGAGGCGGTCAAACAGTGACTTGGCAGCGAAGTGTGAAAGCCATTACTAGCAAACTCAGCTGCGCTGGTCATTACCGTCTTCCTGGATGGGGACCCCGAGACGGGCCACATCAATGGTTAGAGACATTGTCAGACATGGCCCAATCGCGCCCTCAGTGGCGCTCGTGCTCCCAAGCTATTGCCTTTAATGCATAGCTCCCTTCCCAATCCCCCCACTTGACAGTCCACTAACAGTGCTGCATTTACGCACCAATTTATCAGCTCCCGCCTCCAATGCGCAGCTACATACCCCACCTCCCCAAATCACCGGTGAACGAAACCGCGGCAGCTACAACCACTGTACGACAAGTACGCGGTTCTTACAGCTGACAATGATGATGATGATGGGCTGCTGTTCCCAAAGAATTATCACCCAGTGTGATTTAAGATGAAGATTAAATCCTCAATCGGTGCTTGTCTAACTTATTTGTCCCTAGCTGAGCTGAAGAAACTGCCCCAACTAACTGAAGTGAGTCGATAGTAGTGCAAATTTTCGAAAGAGCTGCTCGCTGTGGGCATGGCAATTGGAGAGTAACCTGCTTGATTGCTGTTGCAACTAGACTCTGTCACTGGTTCTACGTCCTCTTACGAAGGCGGGTGAAGACGAGACCCAAGAACAGCAATCAAGATTCCGGCTGAGATGGGGATGTGTGGACCACATCTTCACACTCCGTCTCCAAAACACCCGTGTTCAGATCTCTCCGAGCAAGAACCTTGTCGACCTGGAACATGTAGGCACTGTTCTCTCTCTCAATGGAAAAGGAAAAGCATGAGGTACTGCCCAAACCTAGGTATCAGCAATCTAAACGTAAGGAGTGGAGATAAACCACAGACCCTTCAAACAAGAGTTCGCGCCTTAAGTCCCAAGCTGTATCAAACTCATGTTTATCAAGGGGAAGACAAAGACCAGGCGTACCTCTGTGTCAGCCGCTTTTGGAAAATGATCCAACGAAGACAGCTTGAAAGAATCGTGAGGAGGAAGAACCGTGCATTTGACCTGATGATGATGAGTAATGAATGGGAATAAATCCAGAATAAGTTACGGGAGACTGTGGTCCACGCACGAATGTGCCCTTTTCCGTGGAAGCCTGGATAACTATATGGCGCAATAAGCGATAATGCCTAGGTACAGCAGTAACCGTATTCTCCTGTTGATCAACGATGGATTGATAAACCAGGCGCTCAGAAGCTGTCGGGAGACATTTGTGCGCACAAGGATGGCAAGCAAGTAGTTGGGTCTGAATGAGCAATTGAGCTTGGGTCACTTTCGCGTGAGCCACCTGAAAACAGCCACTAGTTAAACACAAGAACGCAACTTACCTCCAGATTGTGTGCCATATTCTTTTTTCGTTTTTTCTGTTTCGCGTTAGTCCGTTTGTTTAAATCGCCCTCAAGATTGCCGATGGTCGATAAAAGATGCGTATACTGATTGATGTCTTTGGGTGTTAGGAAAACTTTGGGCTTAAAGAAACTGGATTATGGTGAAAATACTCAAGCACATCACCTACCAAATACACTCCTTGGTTTCCACGTCCAAATTTTCTTGGTCCTCCCCCTCACTTGAAATGTCTACTGCTGCTTCTTCCTCCTTAAATTTACGCCTCAAGTCTTCAAAGTGATGAAACACAGCAGCTTGAACATCGAGAAGACTCAAGCCCGTAGTTGCTAGCTGGGAAAGCGCAACCTCATCTAAAAACATCCTCAGCTGCTGTTTAAGAATTTACACAATGAATCTGAAGATGTGATAAAACGGAGCGAAAGATATCAATAGGTAAGAGGAAATAGAAGAACTGACAGCTGTCAGGTCAAGCTGGTCTCAACACTTTCAAGTGCTAAACTCGAATGCAGCATGATTCACTGTCAATATCCAGGCCGAAATGGATAGTAATAACACACCCTTAGTGCCATAGTTCAAAGTGGGAGATTTAGGTTTACTGTCAGGTCCGCAAAGTTCAGAGATGACCACCATCATCATCATGGACAGCTGGATTACAGTTTCAGAAACCGGTGTTTAACGGACACACTACCACAGAGGAAGAAGGCTTAGCAAAACTTGAAAAGAGAGGGAAGGATTAGGGACTTAATGCAAAATGTCTTATGTCCCCAAAAAGCAAGATGTCTCCACCGTCCAAAACCATACCTGAGAATCACATCGGAACAAGAAGAGACCATCGGGATTGAGTACCAACGTTCTCTACGAACCTCCTTGATACAACCCGGACACAGCGAGAGACAAGCAGTAACTAGGCAGTCCCGCTAGCCACTGGGATCGGTTACGTCCCACGTCCTACAGTTTCGAACCACGCGCAAGCAGAATAACCTGGACCCAACCCAGGAACGTGGGAAAATCCCACAGTGCCCAACTTGAATTTAGCCGCTTTCACCTCACGTTGCTACGTCATGGCCTGTCCTCTGATAAACTTTCACCAACAAGGACTTGAAGTCGAAAACACGGCGTTGGTAGACGGCGGTCAGTAGCTCGCGATACATGCTCCAACCAACTTAACCAGATAAGGCTAGTCTACTTCTCGAGCGGATCCGACTCACTATGTATTGCTTGATTATGGAACGTTCTATTACGTGCACGTTATAGCTAGTTAGCGCCTGCTATACCACGCAGACATGTGATCAAATACCTGAAGACGCCACATAGTAACGCAATGAAAAAGACCTCCAGTGCCTGCATCCATGTGAATAGACTTCGCATCAAAAATGGCCTCAACACTGTTCGCTTTTTTTTCACGCGTTCCGCCCCAACCGACATCAACTACAAGAGCAAATCACTTGCGTCTGTGATGCAGCGTCAACAACTGTCGGAGGAAGGTTATTCCACGTACTAACTACCTGAAATGAGAAAATTTGCTGCCTAATAAAGGTGTGCGCTCTGAGCTTGAAAATCTTCTTACCATGTCCCCGCCGTGTGTTAGTTGGGTCAAACCTGTTGGCCAAACCTTGTTCAAACAGGGCATAAGTAAGTATTAGGTCTCCTCAGAGACGCCGATACTCCACGAGAAAGAAGTCGAGCACAGCGAGACGCATTTCATAGTCCACGGGTTTAAGGCCGGCAACCATTTCTGTAGTAGATCGTTGGACACGTTCAATGAGGGTCACGTCTTTCTTACGTTCTCAGTAGACAACTTGGTTGGCGTATTCAAGAAGCGGTCTGACGTAGGCCCCATAGAGTACCCGGAAGTCCATATGAGTAATACGGGGGAGGGTGCGCCGAATCAACCGCAGAACGGCGAATGCCTTTGGGCCGATTTTTCATGGTGCAGTGAGAAGGACATGTTTGAAGAGAGCCAGATACCTAAATCCTTTTTGGTATCTATCTTCGAAATGTCTACTGATCCATTCTCACCATGCACGACAGAGGTGTTCGCTGAGTCTCCACCTCCGAATGACATGGGCACGCATTTTTCGTCATTCAGGAGAAGGTGCCAGTCCAACGACCACTGATTTGCAGCGTCTACATCCACTTGCTGAGCGTTGACATTTGAAACCCAGGATTTCAAGTCGCCACAAAAATTAGACGTGGACTTGAAATAACATCTGGAAGGTCGTTGACGCATACCAGAAACAGTAGTGGTCCCAGAACACAGCCTTGAGGAACTCCGATGGAGACCGACGGCGAAGAGGAGTAGGCCGAGCCTACTTTCACTCGGAACGTTCTGTCTGATAAAAACCCCTTAATACAAAGTGGAATTTCCCTTTGAATCCCATAAGACTGGATATTATGGAGCAGCGGGACACGTTGGGCTCGATCGAATGTCTTTGAGAAGTCGAAAAATATGGCATCCGATATGAGTCCTTCGTCCTCAGCTTGGGTCAAGCTGTCCATAATACGAGCGCGTTCGTCACGCAAGAACAGTTTGGGAGGAATCCGTATTGCACTGGCGATATCAAGTTCTTGGTGGTGAGGTGATTTGAGATGGCCCACTTCAGAATACGTTCCATCACCTTGCACGGTACGCTAGTGAGGCTAATAGGCCTGTAGCTGTCGGGCGATAGTCGGTCACCAGTTTTGTAGATTGGCGTGACAATCGCTTCCTTCCAACCAGAGGGAAGGTTGCCTTCGTTGAGCGACTGACAGAATACCAGGTAGAAATGCCTTGCCAGTGTGAGCGACGTTTCCTTCAGGATCCTTGGATGGACCTCGTCTGGCCCCAACGCGCTGAAGGGGTTTGTCTTGTGCAAGAGTTGACGAATATCCTCCTGCGTGAAGTTGGTTAGAGACCGTTCGTAGTTACGCCTTGATCTTGTCGACAAGATTGGATTTGACGTCGCTGGGGCAGAAT
The DNA here is from genome assembly GCA_004794785.1 of Opisthorchis felineus. NCBI lineage: Eukaryota > Metazoa > Platyhelminthes > Trematoda > Opisthorchiida > Opisthorchiidae > Opisthorchis > Opisthorchis felineus. The sequence continues at coordinate 609,101 of SJOL01006474.1, forward strand.
ACAGGCCTGCATATTGTTCTCTGTAGACTTCAGATACCACTATTGGGTCACTCGTGGGTTCCCCGTTTCTGTCCCTCAAGGAGAAGAATCGTTCAGCTTCGGTGCCTAGCTGCCATACCACCGGAAGGAAACACAAAGGCTAGGATACCGCCAAGTTGCCGAAGCCTAGACGGGAGAAATCGGGAGGCAGATGTCAGGTTGGAACCACGGACCTTCCGGTCAGTCAACTCGCGCTCTAACCACTGAGCCATCTCGCCTTAATCAGCTGTCCTTCTGGTCAGCGCAGAAATCAGCCCTAAGGCACGTGAAGTGCTCTTACCCATCTCCTGCACCACATAAGCAGTAATCAAAGTGGCGAATGCCCAGTGGCGATATCTGAATCTGCGCTGATTTCAGCAGGCCTAGGCTCTGCATCCGGAGACGGTCGTTATCTTCTTTTTGGTTACTAAGGGCCCACCTACAATTTTCAGCAACGGTAGCCACATTCCCTAACTGAACGTAGCTCATATTCAATCGTAGATTGCGTTCAAGTTAGGTTAGCGCCATCATTACCTGCACGTGCAGGGAGACCCGGCGTACGAGATCATGCGACCATGCCCAAACCAGCATTCTGATTGGTTGGTTTTGCACAAGCGATGAAGCGCGCGCATGCAAATTGTATCTGCGCCCAAGCGAAGAACGAGTTAAATGCCTAAAGTGCATAAAGTAAGGAAGAATGCACTATCAAAGAAGGCGATAAAATAGCCTAAAACAATTTGGAGAATTTATTCCAGGAGACCTCCGCGTACTCCGCATGCGTGAATCGACTACCGTGTTCCGTGTATAAGATGTCTGCATTGGTTCAAGCGGTTCCTTCTTGAAGGGAAAACTAGCCTGTCACCCTGAAATAAATTATGAATGCAATAGTATCAGTAGTGTCCGATTTCCTGAAATATCCCCCTCCCCCCGTCCCCGCATGTCCGCAACTCTATGAGAAGGAACAGCTCCACCAGAAACGCTTCGGGAAGATAGCCGAGTTCCCGGGTCAAATGCCAACAGTCTATTGGACGGCCGGGCAGCCAATCAGCGTCGAGGCCAGGGCGCTTGGCCGTATCCTAGACGCCACGCTTGCTGGTCACCCCATGACATGCGCTATGAATACCATATTGCTTACCCTAATTCTGCACTCGTTCGTTCCCAGCAATGCTGTTGTGTTTTTGCTAGGTGAGTCTTCTCCCGTTATTGGGGTTCTGGAGCCGAGGTTTGCAGGTAGCTGCAACAGATACCGTGACAATCGCTTCCTTCCAACCAGAGGGAAATTTGCCTTCGTCGAGCGACTGACAGAATACCAGGTAGAAACGCCTTGCCAGTGTGAGCGTCGTTTCCTTCAGGATCCTTGGATGGACCTCGTCTGACCCCAACTCGCTGAAGGGGTTTGTCTCCTTCAAGATTTGACGAATGTCTTCCAACTTGCAGCTCAATTTGGTTGGTTGCGCCTCGTCAAGCATGAATGCGTGGCTTGGTATCATCGCTTGGTATCTTGTGTATTTTTTGGCCGATTTCTGATTCGCAAACTTTCCGCATTTACACATTGTCATCTGGCCCTTTGATTATCCTGCTGATATTTTTTGATTGAACCGTTTGTTCCTCGTTTTCAGAGGACGCAGAATCCTTCTGGCTCGTTTATCTGTGCGGTGGTTTCATTAAGGCGCAGACTATGTCATCTCCGTGGACTTTCTGGACAATTGTCTTGTATGTCAGCTCCAGAGAAACTGGCCCCTTTTTATTCAAGTCAAAGAAGAAACATATTCCCTGAAAATCTGTGTGGCAGAAGTTGTGAATTCTCGTTTTAGGTTTCGGACTAGTAATAATGTTTATTCTCAACTCGTGGGGGCATACAGTCAGGAATCATAATAATGTTGAACTCACAATAAAAGCATGACTGGTGGGATGTGTAGGTACTGGGTTTGCGCGGTACAGGGACAGTCTCACAAATAATGGGCAGTATCGGACACAGACGCGGTCACGCCTAAACCGGCACGATCTAAATGCAATGCAAATCGAGGGCAGGGAAACACAAGTCTTAAGGTATGTTCCAACTTCTGTGGGACATATAAACCTTGAGCAAGATCAGACCATTAAAATTTGAAGACAGCAGGAAAAACACAACGAGGGAGGGCAAAACTAGAAGCATCCTGCCTGGTACGTGATAAGAAAACTGAAAATTGCGGAAAATAAGGAACCAGAACAACGGATCTGGACCACCAGCAATGTTTCCATGGTCGGGTATCAGATTGAGTCAAAATTAAACATGCAGTGGTCATAGTATCCCAGGCTACCTTTATGTATCATTTTTACCATCATTTGACCATCGCTGGTGATGACCTGAACCAGTAGTGATGGTAGCTTGCCAGCTCGGTATCCGGTGGGTGTGGCAAGTCCAAGCGCTCTGTTGCACGATGCAACATATCCGCCACTCCCGAGGTGCTGAAACTTCCCCTAGGAGTGCGTGGGAGCGTTAAAATTACCTATCAGGAAAACGTGGGTAAGTTGGTGACTAGAGGAAAGCTGTCCAAAATATAATGATCTTTAATAAGTTGTACGCTTTCCATTTCTGCCTGCCATACCAAAGAAAAGGTTTGTATGAAGTAAACTCCAGCGGGCTTGACGGTGGACGACGCCGAGAAGAAGAGATTTGGTCCCAGGTGGCGGAAGTTGAATCCTTGGCGCAACACGGCAGGGTGCAACAGTGGTGTAGGAGTGGTTTATTGGGGTGAGTGGGGCCGCATTTAAACAGTAACTCAACCTGTACCCTCCGCGCTCCCAGTTAGCCCGAAAATGAAGTAATTGTCTATCGAGATCTCAGCATTGGAAACGTCTGAGGCGAGCCAGTGATTATGGATGGCTTCTATACAACGATGCTCACACGCAAAACCCTCACGCGGCTGGCGAAGCTTGTATCAAAACGGTCCCCGTGTACACGGTCCACAGCAATATCTGCGTCTTGTCCCCGAAAAAAGCGTTTCCAGAGCTGGGACGGATGCTTGGCTTTGATCGCACAAAAGATTGCAATCACAAGTTGGTTGTCCGTTCTCATCGCCACGCAAGGATGATCATAAGCAAACCGATACCCTTCCCAGATACAACCTGAAAGGAAACTAGAGGCATATAACCTGACAACAAAGGTTAATAATTCTCGACGTTCCCTCACAAACAACTACAGGCACCGCCGTCCTTTCTCAGACAGCTGACCGTCTTGCCGATTAAGATTCCATTACGCCTTTTGCCCCCGGCGGAGATCCTCACTAGAGGACGGAAGTACATAACTCAGTTGTTCAAGATAGATCGAGTGTTCAGGCGGAACCGTTTCCCATTCACTTCGGGGAGTTAACTTCAAAGATGAAAATTCCATGCTTGCTGAACAACGTAGAAGGGTAGGGTTTTGTTTGCCCCGATACATCCTAGATACTCCAGTAAGGTCGTCAGGAGCCCGGCGCTAATGTAGTGATAATAGATTAAGCTTTTTGAAACAATCTTTGCATTGTAGGCGTCCCGCACCCCTACAGCCACTGTGAGACAAAGCTGAACCTCTTTCAAAGATGCCATGCATTTTTCAGAAAAAACGCCAGGCTGTTGCACAATATTCTGAGTTATATCCTACCGCAGCATTATAGGGAGTGCCTAGAACCTCTGAGCTCTTACACGGTGCAGCTTCACGCATTTTAAAGGAAGTCTTGTTTTCTTCGTTGCAGCATCTTGCCACTGTGCGCTTGGTTTGAGACCACTAGCAATGTAGATTCCAAAGTCTCCAAACTAGTACACAAGAGTTCATTCGTGCTGGTTGCCCAGCTGGTCATTTTTCTCGGCGTACCCTCTGACTTGTCTGACAGCAGATAGCACCACCGAAGATCAACAATAACGCTCATTTTACCGCGATTCAAGGCGGTGGCACAAGCGGTTGGCAAGCTGTGGGGATCCTATGGCTTCCAGTCTACCTACTTGGCAAAAAGCTTGAAAAAGTGACACCACCAGCGGTTCTCACTTATCAGTTCCAAGGAGTTCGTAGGCCTTTGCAATGAGTTTGAACGACACTTTTTAGGAATCATTGCCCTCAAAGGCGTTGTGCGCACTTGAACACTTGGTGCGCTGTATCAGGGTGATCGTAGGTCTAGAACCCAAGAAGACTTCCTCCCTTCTTCTAGCTTGTTGAACAAAATATCGTCAGGGGACATGATCAGTTTTATTGGCACCCAGAAGTAACGTATTCAGAAAGCCTGCTTTACCCTAGAATTGCTGGGAACATTTTCCATTAACTAATCACCTCCTGGCATTCAATGACGTTCGTGATGGAAGATTTTGCCGCTTCCCCTGGAACTCCATCTGCTAGAGTCTTCTGGCGTAGCTGAAATTTATATTCCCGGCTTAAATGAAACAGAATGAAAATGAAGCTGTTCCATTATATGATACTAGACCAGAAATTATCGCAACAACGCTATTCAGCCTTTAAATTCCGTGCCACATTTGTCTCTCATTTAGCTAATGCGTGTCCCTCATATTCACATATGGCCACACCCGTTCACATTGCTTACATCGCAATTCCCCACCGTATCCACCTGAATGCAAGTGACCATTTTTGAAATCGAATGATGCCGCCTCACTGCAGTAGTTTGAGACCGTGACTACTCATATCAGCCGGCTATTTCAGGCCGCAGTCTAACTAATACCCTAGCGTTATCTAGTACACCTTTTTACACTTTTCCCCGTTTTAAGTCCTCAATCTAGCTACGGTTGTATTATTTCCTCATCTGAATGGCAGCAATGAACCAGATTGCGCCCTTAATAGACCCAGAAGTATCCCTCCTCCATAGTGGTCCTAATTTGTCGCTGTTTTTTGCCAATCCTAACTACCCTAACAACTCTAAATGACTCACCCAAGATATTCACGTATGGGGCTGTCCACGAACCCAATTACAAAGTCGCGATGACGGTACCACGACTGCCATACCCAGTCTAATGCCTTACCCATAGTTCATCATGTCTTTACTTTTTCCCGACCCAGCTTGTCATAGGCGCCCCCAAGTCAGTCCCAATCCGCAGAATCTGTGCCCAAACTTCAAAGCACTGGCCACCCTAATTTACCCTCTGTTCGTTCAGCTCACAAACACACTAGTGCTTTCCATGGCAATATAAAGAAGTCAGTGTACCGGCGAGGATAGAGCCCTAACAATACACCCAATACACCGTGTGCTAACTGTCATAATAAATCTACTAAACTCACTAGCTGCGATAGATTCCCTGGCTTTGTCTGGCTGGACGCCTGCTGCAACAACAGGAAACTTTGTCCTACATAATTATCAAAAAGAACCCACATTTTGAGCTTATGCTGACAAATACAGCGTTATTATTACTCACGTACTGCTTCAGAACACTTCCAAATCCGGTAGAGAAAACACGTGAAGCAAAATATTTCTCGACAAAATTTTCCACGCGCTTTACGGAGACATCCAGCTGAGACACAGCAATCAGTGAAGGTAAAAACGCTGCCCTTAAAATAGACCTTGAGCAGACAAAAACACATTTTAGTAAAAGTGCCATTGCGGAAACGAATTTTCAGAGGCTCAGAGCATCACTGGTCTACAAAAGTACATGAAAATGCCCAACGGAACTTATGATTATTCATTGAGTGCTGGAGACAACCTCGGCCTGAAGGCTTGCGTAGATCAGCAAACCATGGATTATTGGTTGTTGATCAGGTGGCTGTTGATCTGTTCGCCGAGCTTGGCAATTGACTTGCAAAAGTTTCATCACCATACGAGGAGACATTACCAGTGCGCAGTTGGATGGGTACCTCCTGTTTGTCTGCATGCGTTTATATAGCAGTTAAAGGCTAGCTGTTATCTCTTAACGTGGTTAGCTAGTTGGGTGACCACGTTTTTCGTGAATTTATTGGTCCATTAGTGATATTTGCTGCATTGTGGTTTGCGTTCCCTCGAGTCAATTGGTCATCCCGAAGCCTTCTATTTTTAGCAGTTTCCTCCTCCGTTTTGATTGGTTTCCTTCACGATTTGCATTGCGTTGTCGTCTGATTTTACCTTTATCGGGAGTGATTGGCTGGCTGAACCGCCCCATTTTCTCCATTGTATTGACTGGCGTCCTCGCGTCCGTCGGTTCGTTTGGTACTTTGGTTTATTGCCTGGGCGCCTCATCCAATCCAAGTCGTGTGTCCGTTTGGATCGCTTCCTGCTTTCTTTACAAGTTCCTCGTCTGGTTGCCTGCGCAGTTCAGAGCTACGTGGTTCTTGCGTTCTCTTGCTCTTAGCGGTTGATATATAGAGTCAATTTCAATATGCTTGTTGATAGCTTCTTCGGTGGAGTACCGCGCTTCCATAAATTTGCGTTCTTTCTTCGTTCTCGCTTGAGCAAATATGCGAACGCCGCTCCAGTCGTACTCGTGCCTTTCCTGATCTTTGTGCACGGAGATGAGAGAAAATTGATCGTGTCTTTTTGTAGCGAGCTTATGTTCACGTGTCCTGGTGGAGAGCTTCCTTCCTGTTTATCTCATGTATCGTTTGTTGCAGTCCTTGCATGAGATCCTGTACATTACATTGTTCTTCATCATTGGATCTAATTTTCCTTTTGGGTTCGATAGTATCCTCCGCAAAGTGTTCGCAGGTTTGTAAGCCACCGTCGTGTTGTGCTGTCGTAAGAGCCTCGCGGTCATTTCGGTGGTGCTCCTGATGTACGGGAGTGTGGCTCGTTTGCTTCCATTTTTTGCCGTTGTGTTAGTTGTGTTTGGCTTTCTGAGTGTTCTCCAAATAAAATTCCTTGGGTATCCACTTCTCTGGAACAATTTGTACAGGCGTTTTTCCTCTTTATTCTTGGATTCTGCTGTGCTGCAAAGTGTTTTGATCCGTTTGAAAAGAGTCTGAATTCAGCTTTGTTTGCGACAATTTGGATAGTTGCTGTGGTAGCTCAGAATTTGGTCGGTGTGGGTCGCCTTTATGTATACCTCGGCTTGTAGTAGTATGTTTGGTAATTTAGTGATGACGACGTCCATGAATGCAAAGTTTTCGTTGTCCTCCTCTACGAATGTTTATTTGATGTCTTGAAAAACGTTGTTCAGCAGTTAGCTTACTCGTTGCAGTTCGTCCTTTTCGATTATCACAAAAGTGTCATCCACTTAACCGATCCATACTTTGGGATTTATATCGGGCAGTACAATTTTTTCCAGCTTTTGCATCGTAATTTCTGCAATAAATCCTGAAATTGGCGACCCATGGGTGTCCCTCGTGGGTGTCCGTGGTTTTTTCCGTTGAACTCGAAATGTGTGATCAAGCGCAAGTCGAGTAATTGGCAGAGGTCCTCTTTCTCCAGCGATCCATTTGGCATGCCGCCGTTATCCAACAATTCGACCACAGTTGTCTTGGCAGAGTGGACATCTACAGATGTAAATAATGAGCAACATCAAATGAGACCATTATTTAATCTTGATCGATGTTTACGTTCTTCAGTCTCTCCAAAAATTGTCCCGCATTGTTGCTTAAGTGCAAAGACCCACTGATTGGATGTTTCATTTTCTTCTATAATTCATCCGAAAGATTGCAGGTCGTCGTTTCCAGGAGTGATACCATTGGCCGGAGGGGTATTATTTCTTTGTGTACCTTTGGGAGTCCGTAGAAGCCGGGAGTGACCGAATCCCGAGCTCTTATGATTCAATATTCCTCTTTTGTAATCTTGTGGAGATCTTGGAGCTTTTTAAGTTCTTGTTGAGTTTATTTCCTTGTTGCTTGCTTTGGTCACGTTCCAATCGACGATACGTGGTTGCGTCGTTGAGTAGCGCTTTTGATTTGATTGGTGAAGTCCGGTTTGTCCATGATCACTGTCGGGTGTCCCTTGTCTGCTGGTAGAATCACCATGTTTTCATCCTTGTTCAGAATGTTAATCGCTTCTTTTACTTTGTCGAAAAACACGTTATATTGCCTGCCGCTTGTGATGGCCGAAGTTACGGTTTGCCGAAGTTTTTGTTGGGCGTTTTCATCGAGTACGATAGATTTCATCGCTGCATAGAGGCTGGCCAAATATTCCAGGTTCGTCGCGTCTTTGAAGTTGGAGTTCAGCCCCTTGATAAGAACGTTTTCTTCAGCTTGTGTGAGCTGCCTTTCGGACAGATTTCTTATCCGGGCTTCGTTGTGACTGCTTTTGTACTCACGGGTTCTAATCAGTCTGGAGAACTTGCTTTCCAGGTGAGCTTTCTTGTTTCTAGCAGCGGATGCAACTCTTTGTTATATTGTCGTGCTGAGTTATTCTATGAGGTCTGGTCCTATTGTCCTCAATCAGGTCTCTCAAAGCTCGTTGGATATTCTCTCGTATTTTTTAATGCGGTTGTAAGCATCTGTAATCATGAGTTTTACCATCCGTCGACCATCCTTCCTAGCTAATATCCACGATCGTGGATGGTTTATTGGCCGTCGATAGGTTACGCTACGTGGAAGGGTGCATTTCCAAAGGCTTCCATGATGGAAGTAGAGTTGTTGTTGGATGCTTTGGTGTTGCAACCATCCAAATTGTCGCAAACAAAGCTGAATTTAGACTCTTTTCAAACGGATCAAAACACTTTGCAGCACAGCAGAATCCAAGAATAAAGAGGAAAAACGCCTGTACAAATTGTTCCAGAGAAGTGGATACCCAAGGAATTTTATTTGGAGAACACTCAGAAAGCCACACGCAACTAACACAGCGGCACAAAATGGAAGCAAACGAGCCACACTCCCGTACATCAGGAGCACCACCGAAATGACTGCGAGGCTCTTACGACAGCACAACACGACGGTGGCTTACAAACCCGCGAACACTTTGCGGAGGATACTATCGAACCCAAAAGGAAAATTAGATCCAATGATGAAGAACAACGTAATATACAGGATCTCATGCAAGGACTGCAACAAACGATACATGAGATAATCAGGAAGGAAGCTCTCCACCAGGACACGTGAACATAAGCTCGCTACAAAAAGACACGATCAATTTTCTCTCATCTCCGTGCACAAAGATCAGGAAAGGCACGAGTACGACTGGAGCGGCGTTCGCATATTTGCTCAAGCGAGAACGAAGAAAGAACGCAAATTTATGGAAGCGCGGTACTCCACCGAAGAAGCTATCAACAAGCATATTGAAATTGACTCTATATATCAACCGCTAAGAGCAAGAGAACGCAAGAACCACGTAGCTCTGAACTGCGCAGGCAACCAGACGAGGAACTTGTAAAGAAAGCAGGAAGCGATCCAAACGGACACACGACTTGGATTGGATGAGGCGCCCAGGCAATAAACCAAAGTACCAAACGAACCGACGGACGCGAGGACGCCAGTCAATACAATGGAGAAAATGGGGCGGTTCAGCCAGCCAATCACTCCCGATAAAGGTAAAATCAGACGACAACGCAATGCAAATCGTGAAGGAAACCAATCAAAACGGAGGAGGAAACTGCTAAAAATAGAAGGCTTCGGGATGACCAATTGACTCGAGGGAACGCAAACCACAATGCAGCAAATATCACTAATGGACCAATAAATTCACGAAAAACGTGGTCACCCAACTAGCTAACCACGTTAAGAGATAACAGCTAGCCTTTAACTGCTATATAAACGCATGCAGACAAACAGGAGGTACCCATCCAACTGCGCACTGGTAATGTCTCCTCGTATGGTGATGAAACTTTTGCAAGTCAATTGCCAAGCTCGGCGAACAGATCAACAGCCACCTGATCAACAACCAATAATCCATGGTTTGCTGATCTACGCAAGCCTTCAGGCCGAGGTTGTCTCCAGCACTCAATGAATAATCATAAGTTCCGTTGGGCATTTTCATGTACTTTTGTAGACCAGTGGAAGCTAAGTGAAGCATTGTGAATGCAAACCAACAGTATGCTTTCCTTTGGCGTCCTGCCAACGACCTATGATAAGCGGATAGTAGGCAGGGGAGTCGTCGAATTGAAAGCCGACGACGATTTAATCGGCCACTTGAAATTCAACCGAAGAAGTTATCACTTCAGGAACTGAGGTGATTGCTTCAAAGCTTCTCTTCTATACATCTCTGTCATATAAAATACAACACTGGAACGATTTGTCAATGCTTTTCTTCCTAGCTTTGAACACGTAGGACACGCGTGTGAGCAGGAAAACCCACGGGGCTTTTATATCGCAGAACCAAAAAACAGACCATCTGACCACTGTATTGATACTTTGCCGATCTGCGCTCATAACAGCTATGATTATATGCCTGTGTCGATCGAAGGCGTCTACCCATGCTGGAAAAAGCGCTCAACCTTAGCCGAAATGTCTGAGTATCATGAGTGAGAATATGTGCTCACTGGTGTCACTCTGATTAGCGCTGTGCTCGTACGTGGATGTTCGTCGACAGCGCCCATAGAAAGTCACTAGAATCGAAACGGCTTGACTTGTGTCCTCAAAATCTATCTTATCAAGAGGACGAACGTGAAGCCACAAGTTATTTAAATACATTGTGTGTTCCATGCGCTGGTCAGCAGTTCTGAGTCCAATACCAGTCGGGGTCTTGAATTATCATCTCCAGATTGGGTCACTTCTGTAGAGTTTAGATACCGCACATTGGAAAACAAACAACGTCCCTTGGATAGCCTTACCTAACCTTTGCCAGGTGTACCGTGAGGAGAATCCCTGTGCTGCAGAAGGCTATTGATAATTATCTGCAACTCTTGGAACGTATACGACTGACTAAAGGATATGACACTTCAATTTTTCATTAAATTATAAGCTTATCCATGGGAGGTGAGATGTCATGGAGGAACAGCAAAAAGACGTCTGTATCCAATGCTACTTAGCAAGTCATCATTAGTTTTACCATTGAAATGAGACCTGCAATCAGTCGTGAGGACTCTCGGCACTCTTTTGCTGCTAAAAGTCTTCCTAAAGGCACACCTTGATAACTCGGTAGTGTAATGCTGTGTAAGGACCTCAGACCATTTAGAATAAGTCAGTAAATAATGAAACGTAATACCGCTTCGGTAATAGACCTCAGCCGTCTGCATGTACTCTCCTGATTTTATCTCCAAACTGACTGCATTTTCTGAGATTTTGTTGACAGCTATATGCTCCAGTGTTGGTTTATAGTGACTGAAGATTGTCCAGAAACTTCATAGGGCTGCGTAAATTGTAAACCCATCTCCAAAGTAATATTTGTTTTTCGGCAGTTCGGTAAAACGCCTGGGTCTCTCGCTATATTAGGCGCACCCCTATTCAGCTCTCGAAGGTCTGCAAGAAGCATCTCACCCTACTGTTCAGGCACACACCAATATCACTCTCACCTCGGATGCTTTGAATCCCTGAAAAGTAGCCGGGGAGATGCGAATTCCAAATGGATTAATACTTATTCATTTCGATGCATTAATTCCAAGTACGAGAAGGCCTATGTTTGTGACAAAAGGACCTGCAATCGGTTCGGATTTATCATTAGAAACGGGGACATTGCATCCATCATGAATGTTGCAGGATAACCTGCAACGTCACGGATAGAAAGAAAGGTATACGGAAGCTGTAGGCGTAAATCCTCACAAAGCCTTTTGTGAAGTCACCTATTCTATGCAACCAGCACCCATTGTAAACTCACTGGTACAACAGGGGAGACAAGAAAGTATTTTTGTCAGGTGCTCCAGAGATTCCGAGTTGACTGACAAAAAAAATTAGTATTCCATATCACATGTTGCAGCCTGATTACTACTCGTGAATCGACAAACAGTTTGCATGTGGTGCAGTTGAGCTTAGTGATGACACCTGGAACTCCGATATCTACAGGTATGGCATGATTGCTTTTTACCAGAAGAAATAATGCCTCTAATTCCCGCTGCTAGTTGTTCTGTTTTCAACCCTGTTACCCTGTTTGTGTAAAACTGTTGCTGTTTACCTTGATATCAAAACCAAAATAAAGTTTGCTCCACAAGTATTAGCTCTGTCAGACATAGTAGTTACAAGGACTTTTTGAAACTACCCACGGTGTGCGCCAGCCGGTCGTAAAGTTGCATCACAATAGATGTTACCTTTGAAAAGATGGATGGTTAATGCCGGCAATCGACTAATTTCTCGGCTGCTTGCAAGCTGGTCATCAAATTTGCATTTATAGGATTTTGTCTTGGTCGAAGAACAAGCCATCTATATCCTGTCTTGGGGTACGCACTAGTGAGTGAAATTTATCACTTTCGGTTGCGTCAAAGCATGTAGATTTGATATGCTGAATGAAAACCACTTTGAGTTCTGCGCACGCTACAGTGATCGGACATTTTTCGAAAGCGTTTACGCATCTTTTTCGGTGATACTGAGAAAGAGCGCGGTCTTCTTTCAACACCGTAATTCAAATACTTTAATCCAATCTTTACCACCTCTAGGGCAAAAAATGATTTCCAGAAATCCAATATTTGGAGGCGCCATCGGGAATGCCGTTACGCCAAATTTCCGAATACGCTAATGTTCCCGATTTAAGCTAGGAATGATTACCATATATTATATTGTATTGTGCGCGGCTGGCACACCAAAGCTATTAGATAAACACAAAAAGCACAAGCATTCATGTTCAGCTATTAGCAGCCTCGGCGAGGAGCTGGGTATTAACAGCGGAGATAGATGGGAGGCGTCAATGGCCAGAAGGCAATCGACCCCGACTTCATACTAAACCTGCAGGCAATAGTGCAGGTGAGAAGCCTATTTGGTCGCATCTACACTCAGCGGAGTGTGCGTGGATGTGTCACATCATCCAGAGAAACCCAAGTGTCAATGATGGTTAATGATCAGTTATAGGATAAAACAGTGGCCCGGCAATGAATGGATGAGAGCGTAGGCCGAGTTGACAGCGTAAGCCCTCTCTGTCGTCCTTTGGCTATACCTAACTATCTTGCTATAGTGTCTTATTTCATGGTTCTCTGCGCACTTTACTGACAGTACACAAAAATTCATTTACAGACCTTTCTGATTTGGCGGGAATGCGACCGTGTTTATCGAGCAACCTGGGAATAAAAGAGGACACCTGGAAAAAACAGGAATATAGACACTCATGGTTGCAGGTAAGATATGCATTGGTGGTTTCAGTTATTTGGCACTATTTCAGACTTAAGTGATATGAACAGTGTTCTTAATTATGGATTTTGGCCTAGTAAGCGACTCACAAGTTGAAAAAAAACCATCTGACTGCTACTCATTTTGTCTGATTGGTGATCGATCATCGAGAAGGACATGACTATTATTAGTCCATATGCTTGGGAATTCAGTGGGTATCTGATGTAAGGGAGCTGCCGGATATCAAAATGTTCAACCGCACGAGCACTGCCGTCTATAGTGAGATTCATCAGGTGGACAACAAAGAATCAAACACGTGACCCATTGATAGACGGTTTCGGCTGCTAAATTTGGACAATGTAGTCAACTTGTGCAGCTGGAAAATTTGGAAATCCCATGACATTAAAAGTGAGGACGAACGGGCAGGTCACCGACCATAGGGCAGGACAAAGTTGAAAGGTCCTCTGCTGTCCCGTTCCAAATAAACTATAGGGTTATGGTGAGTGCATACCTACTTGGGAACTCAGGCGCCACAATTCCACCTACATTCATCCTTCCGTCAACTTAGATTAGCCCATATTGACCACCAGTTCTCACAAGTTTTGGGTAGTTGGCGTATCCTCAAAGTGTGGACACAAAAGCTGGAACCGGTGGTTAATTTTTCTTAAAAGAGCGTTTCGCGGTCATGTAGGCCAAATGAAGCACGCTCTTGCCAACAATTCCCCCCAGCTTTAACTACTACCAAAATGTTAGTAGCCAATCGGGAAAAGAATTTGAGGGGCATGATCCCGTAAGGTGGAGCAACACTGTCCATCGGTTAGCCCACTCTCCAGTCATGTTATCCTATGTTACATCCTGTGTTACATCGTGTATTACGATGTCTGAAACTCTGTCGATCAAGTTGACAGTACCTTTTGCTTTGGCTCGGCTTTACACCAGGAACTCGCGGTAGGCAGTGTAAAGAGATAAGTGTTAAAAGTTAAACGCCGAGCTGGTCCTGTAGACAATTCGTTACTTTCGCTGACTACTTTCGTACCGATTAATTTCCTTCACAGTCGTCCCCGGATTTCTGTTCAAATAACGAGCTAGCTTTTACATGATAAAAAGTTTGACCTCAGGAGCTCAAAATACATGTAGACCCGCTCGAATACTGTTATCCTTAAGAGACTTTGAATTAATCATTAGTTTGTTGCACGTGACAGCGTTCAGTACAGTCCATGCGCAGCTTGGAGTTGTCATTAGGATGTGGACTGTAAAATTTGCCCCACAATGCTATTAGCGCATACACTTGAATTATAATATGACTATTAAAACTAGAGCACTGGTATCCCCGCTCGGTCAAGCTTTGATGCTTCAAAACGGCAATGATGTATGGAGATGTCCCAATCAGAAACGTACTCTGCAGACAGACCGTCAGAAACTTGTTCAACAATTGTAAGAGATCCGAGGATAATGGCGCATTGAAGCCGAGAGCTCAAAACTGTGTCGCATAAACTCAATGAAGGTGGGATGTAGGTCGTTGCAGATTACCTTGAAAACACAAGACCCATTGTTTTGATATGGAACCCCTGACACTATAGGGCCAAATAAAAATCACGAAGTCATAGATACAGACGTATTTGTGCTTTATGTTATAATCTCATAACAATACATGTTGGACGCGGCCGCCAGCATTCGAATACGACTGGGGGTAAGCATGCATGGTTTTCCAGTAGCGTAAACGAAAAGAGCAATCCGTTTCACTGTAGTTGTAGTGGGATTAAGATGAGCTTTCAATATTTGATAATCACCGATAAGGATGAAAACTCTCATGTGGCTTGGCCATCTGGGATCCGAGTATAGCGCTATAATAGGAACCAGTCATATTTAAAGCCAGTTTACAAGAGAAAATGTATGACAGTCCTCATAAAATAGCTTGACTGACTACCGATAGCCTTTTGATCTGGACTCTATTCAAATTACTCGTAGATCTAGTGTACAAGTTGCAATTCTGTGAGACACGTTGAATTGTGCTTGTAGAAACCAGTTTGGGAACTCGCCGTTCCTGACATTAAGGACTTAATTCCATTTGGTGTTTTCCAACGTATACACCGGACTCTAGCCTCGCCAGTGCATAGAAACAACTTCTCATCCATGAGTCTGAATGGAAGGGTAGGTTACCTCCATTCTTGACTACAGAAGTAACTTTACAGTGTGAATGCAGCGGGTCTGGCCATATACCGAAAAACGATACTTCCATCTCTTCAAAAAGATGGAATGTTACTCAAACTTTCTCTTTCACTTGCATGTTCACTTCCCTACAGTCAACATGCCAACATTAAATCTGACCTGTCTTCGGTCAGCAATGGTTGAACAGCTGGGAAATGGTATGTAGCACACACAGGAATGACATAGTCGCAACATCAATAAACCTGGCTCTGATCAGGCTGGAAAGTGTTATGAACGGTTCACCAAAACAACCAACAGCAACACCACCACCCACAAGCGGGCGCGTGCGCACCGGTAAGCGTGCTCATTGCTTCCGCGAGTCAGCTGCTGTTTTCCGACTAAATTGGGTTAGGCTCAACCAATAATTTATCGTAAAACCAATCTTCTCCCTTCAGTTGATTGATTTGTCCTTGATCATTGTGTGTATGGCTGACATGAAGCCGACAATTAGAGAGGAGAGAAAACGTCTCACGAAAGGTGGGGAGAACTGCGCCTGAGCTCACAGTTTGAAGATCAAGATTGAGTTTCTGAACGATACAAGGTGAGTCTAATGACTAGGTGCGCGCCATGTTGCACGTGTTATTTTTGCTCGCTCTTATTGGTACCCAATGGAGCAGCAGATGGTTCGGAATGCACACACGCGGATTTCCCGAGAAATAAACAGAAAAGCGACGTTTTTTCGCATCTATACAATCTGCGCTCAGACTGCAGCTTGGCTGAGGAAGAGGAAATCACGGACACGTGTTAATCATTAGGTTCCATCAAACAACCACAGATCGGTGCACGACTGGCACGCGGAACTGATATATTCCGAGAGAGTCTTATCTGAATGTGTGGCATGCTAATGATGGATAATTCTTTGCTCTCGAGAGATGACAGTTGCACTTGCATTTTCACTGTACAGGTTTCTGAGGAAACATGAGCTACAATGTGATCAGATCAAATAAACTTGTAAAAAGCCGTGTTGGTTTCCTGTGTTTTACCGAGGGAGAAGGGACTTCTTTCGGGTCAGAATGAGCCTAACACGACGCTGCTTGCTATTCTTCAATCCTAGAACTTTCGGCCAAATATTTGCTGGTCCAGAGCACTTGGTGATGAATATATACCGAACTGTTGTCATTTTCTGCAGGTTGCAACTGAAAGCCTTCAAAACTGAAGTTAGTAAGGTGTACTTGCAAGAAGAATCAAGAGCAAGGTGCACACAAATTTGATGTAAACGTCCAATTGGTTAATCCGTTTTGGTAGCCGTCCGCAAAAATGCTAAAAGACGCTTAATCGAAAGTGAACATAAAATTCCAATATCGTTAAGTCCATTTCGATTAACCAAATTAATGTATGAGCTTGAACTGATGCCAGATTTGATTTGAAATTTTAGTATTTTTCGTTAACAAGCTCAGTTGTTTAAGTAGTTTTTTGGTCGCATTTTGTTGATGGTCCATTGCTCAAACCGAAAAAGGGTTGGCTCACTCCTTACTTAAACTGATGGATTATCGCAGCAGATTAACACAGTGGCCAACTGGCTGCTCGAGCTTAAGTGCCGGATAAATAGTACAGCAAGCGCAGTTTACACTATCAAATCGGCCAGGAACTGTGCCAGCGAATCGCTTCCACGTAGAACATTGAGGGAGGAGTAACACACACGATATGTGTTGTCAAATGCTGGTAAAAAAACTACCCCAAGGTAATAAAACGCTGGACAATCGAGCTTTAGAATTATTCTGTGTTTCAGTCACAGTCTAATAAGAAAACGAAAAAGCAACACACTGTGGTGTACAAACGTCTTGGTAGTGTGCAACTACAGCATTCTTTCATCGACAAACTGACGGCTTTGGCTTCTGAGGGAAATACTATGTGATAAATGCTCGGCCATGGTTAGGTGGATCACCCCTCTCAACAACACACTTACCATCAATGGTCGGTTAGTGGCTTAAATTCTGAAAGTTCTGTAGAAGGTGTTTTGGCAAATGCCCTTCACTTGTTCCGGGTGACAGAGTCAATAAAATAGTAGACTACCGTTTCGTCACCTCGGACTAGAACCACACACGGGCACTATTGAGTTGACCATCGGCCCCCGACCTGATAATCGGTACACATGTTGTTTCCCAAATAACAACGTGAAAAGAACTTCAAGCCTTCTAGATCCTTCTCATAGGTGTCGCTGGAACTCCAGTATAAACCAGCCTGGACAATCTGATGATTTTAAACTCTATAGAACATGAGGCTGCCAGTGCGTCCATTGAGGATTACGCCAACCTCGGTAATATTCTTAGGTCAGTATGAAATCGAAAGAAATATAATTAGTAATGTTCCACAAGCTGATATAAAGTTAGGTGACGAATAACCAGGGACAGAAGCATTCCTTACCGAGTGTCACGCCATCAGATTTAACGAATGAGGATTAACGCCTAAGTGTATATTGCCGTTCACTGTGTAAACTGAAGACAGCAGGACCGTGTAATGTTCTTCATGCGGCTCAGCTTAAGGCATCGGTGCCGTAAAATAATATAGGAGTATTTTTATTATATTATAGGATATATATACATGTATATATATACGACTATATTACACGATATTTTCCAGCAGCACAGTCCACCCACGAGGAACGGCTCATAAGAAGTTCATTTGGAAGTTAGTCATCAAAAAGGGATACCGCCCTGGCCAGCCGCACGCGTGAAAGTCACCGTGAATAACTTATCTTCAGGTAAAAACAATGACGGAATATGTCTGTACTCCGCAAAGCTCAAGTTTAGGATCACCTCGTTATAAACGCTACGTTTACAACCCCTGAAATATGCATCTTCTCGAAAGCAGGATTGCTCTGTTTTCAAGATCACCGCTCTTAAAGTATGATGGTATCTTAAACAATACCCAGAAATCACGCTTATGTTTGGCTAGTATGAAAAATACATATTTCCTGCTTTTTGCCAGCGGTTGGATGAGTTTATCATGTTGAACGAGAGTAACTGTAGCAGCTTTTGGTTACAGTGGTAAATGTTTGCCTGAAAATTGAAATATATATCATCATATGCAGAAAACGAATTATCCACATGCGTGCAAGCCTGTCTGCGAATTCACAGACACTTGCACAGTGACTATAAGCCATTTGAGTGTAGCGGTGAACCTTGGTCCATCCTAATTTGTCTGATCCACTCAAACCAACGTTTCAACCAACTCCGCATAGCGCCAACCATCTACGCACTTCGGTCGTCTTCGTGTCCTCAAGCCTAATTTATTTCAAACGTGTTTTGTGTAGACTGCGCATTGCATGAAAATTTGTACTCCTAAAGAGCGAGGAGCAGGGGACACAATAAAAAGTTCCTCTAGGATGTCAAGGAATCCACCACACACTTGATGGAGTGCGTGGAACAGCGGTGAAAGTAAACAAACGAAGACGTTCAGTGACAAACTCATAGGATAGAAAATGCGTTTCTGTTCCTTACGCAAACACCGAGCCGGGAATCCGCAAAACACGCACATTTAGTTTTATTGGGAGACGCAGCTGAAACTCCCATTTATGATAGCTTTCAAAGACCGCATCACGTTCCACTTGGTCCGATATTCGAGGTATCGCAATATATTTTCTTCACCAAACACTACTCATAAGGTTGATGAAAACTCTTCGACAGCGCAAGACAGGTTTTATCCTTCTTCAGGCTCATCAGGTTGGCGCAGTTCCAGAATTTCCGTCAAATTTACACTCTAATTGAATCCAACTTGTAGGAAATTTGCGAAGTACACGCACCAGTCTGGTTTTCACAAGGCTCAACTGAATCCCAGCTGAATCTATCTTTTATGAGTACATTTCACGAATTCCACCCAAATTTGTTTCAAATAGAACATATGTTTGACGGAAACTGGGAGAACTGACCTTTCTGATGGGCCTGGAGAAGAACGAAACCGCTTGTGTACTGTCGAAGGGCCTTCAGCAACCTTGTGAGTAGTTTGCTTCAATCCAACCAGGGAATTTTCCGAACAAGCGGACAAAATTTCACGATACAGACAGGTAACTCGGGCTTCAGTCTGATCGACGGATAGTTTTTCATGTTTCAAAAAGCCGTATCACCGGCTCAAGACTATAGTGTTCACGGTTTGCACGCTTTTCGTACGCTGGCCCGGTGTGGATTTAGACGCTGAAACATTTAGGGGAAAATGTCAAACTGAACATGTTTTAGCTGTTCCAAACCACTAGATGTTCCGAACAAAGTAATCTCTTGACAAAGCAGTCTTATCGTACATATTTTTAGCGAAGATATTCCTGTACTCGCCGCTGATGCATCTTACTATTTTATCTGTCTAAGGGTGAAAAACAGTGAAGTAATGTGCTTAAAACGGCCTTCACTTTAGGTTGTGTCACTTAAACTAGGGACTTCCTCATGTCAGGGATCAAAGAATATAAAGAATCTGCGAAAATTCCTCGAAAGTTTTGTGGCTATCACCATCCTGGCCTCGACGAAATAGTGTTCAAACGGTTAAGTACTTTGGTTACTAGTTTCATGTTTCTTAGTGTGTGATGTTTTAGACCCTACTTTACGGGGGTCTGATCAGCCAACTGCTCCATGTACGTTCTACAATGGATAGAATAGCAGCAGTAAGTCTTCTTTTAGATTATTCTGGTGGGGACAACGCGCTTCATAAGAGCTTCCTCCTGGTCTCTGTTGTGAGTTTAGGTCGCGTCTATCGAGGCCCTAACCTGCTTCGTAAAAAGTCGGAGTTGTATCACACGAAAATGACCACTTCTTCCGCGAGCCTCCTGAGACTTCACTGTAACTTGTGAGATTGAAAGTTATATGGAAAACGTGGTCGAGAGGGGATACTCAGAGTTACAGGTGTTCTAGACCAAATCCTCCCTGCTGTACTTTTCAATGTATTGTCTGTAATCAGCAAACCGGTTACAGAGTGATGTTCTTGACTGCCGCACTACCTTTTAGTATAGTTCTGCCTTGGCTTTATCAGTCAACTTTTACAGCTGCTGCGCAATCGAATTATGGCCGGGTACTCCTTCAGACAGCTGCAATTTAAGTCAGGCTACAAGCAGAACGATTGCATTGCCGTCTCGCTAATCCGGAATGTACGGTACAAGCGCCACACTTTCACTGGTTGTGCCAAAGTCGAAAACAACCGGATGCATTGACAGAAAGAAACAACAAGGCTTGACGAATTCCACGGAGGTCTCAAATTCGACCAACTGTATGCTTGAAGTCGCATACAAAATGGGTGGGCCGCGTCCCGGTTATGACAGAGATTAACTTTCAAGTTGAAAGCAGACAGATGTCTCAGGCTTCATTCACGAGCGGTGGCATGTTCAGTTGTTCGGTAGTATTGTACAGACTTATTAGTGGTTGAGAACAGCACAGTAAACAAACAATTGTGCCAAGGCTAATTGATTATCGGACGGAAAAGTACACGGCCCATCGACCATACTGAGGGGGTTGTCTGTCAATGTGCCGATATCAGACTAGATAGACCTGTCATTACCGATAGTGGTTCACCTGTGTAAGCGAAAGAAAACGCAGAGTCGGCATAATTACCCAGGTGGCTATCAGACCTGCCAGCACACACCTATTATAGTTAATTGCTGCTAATAAAGGAAGGATGGAGTGCTCAGGTAGTCTGGCATCTTCGTTCAAGGTCGAGCACCTACGAGCTCTCTGTATGGCATAAAGTACACTGTCTCAACAAAACATGAGCGACAAGCTCTGCAACACAGCTGGCCATCACAAACAAGAGATTCAGCTGGATTCAGTTGGGTCTCCTGTCAAGAGC
>SJOL01006474.1:642795-721399 GCA_004794785.1 Opisthorchis felineus
GAGTGCTCAGGTAGTCTGGCATCTTCGTTCAAGGTCGAGCACCTACGAGCTCTCTGTATGGCATAAAGTACACTGTCTCAACAAAACATGAGCGACAAGCTCTGCAACACAGCTGGCCATCACAAACAAGAGATTCAGCTGGATTCAGTTGGGTCTCCTGTCAAGACCAAATTTGTGTGCAAATGAAAGTATTTGTTGAGTCAAGTTTACTTGTACTTATCAATAGCAAAAAGTTTGGAACCGGCTGGAAAGTCCGTTTTAGAAGGGCCAGGTAAGCAAAAAAGCTATCGATTGTTAATTAAGCCCTTCTGAAAGGATAATATGTGCTTAAGCAATAAAAAAATACAACTCGGTGCTATTTTCGCGTTGGAAGGACTTGACTAGATCCTTAACTGGCAAGTTTTAGTGGGGTAGGTAAAGGTTCCACCGTTCAGTTCAGTTATAAATGCTTAATCAGGAGTTGAGTTGCCATTCATGTATGTAATACAGCACAACACTTGTGCAAGTTCCAATGGCTTGTTGCTGAATGAACACTTCCAAGTCTACCTATTAACACACTGTGCAACTGAGTTGTGAACACCGAGGGGTTTTTCGAAACTCCCTCTCATAATGAACCGCAGGATAAACTATACTAAAAATACTTTAAAATATTGGCAGTGATTGTCTGTTACCAAATGGAGCTTCCCTTGCTATTTTGATTTAAATGAGAGGCGTTCACTATCTGTCTAGATCACTCTAAGAGCCATGGGCAGTTCAAGATGAACAGCGCGCTGTACCTTGAAAAGGTACATTGAAAAAAGTGTTTTACTAACACTCTGAAATTTGAAAAAAATAGTCCATATTTGTGGAGCATTTACAGACGATTCTCAATGATGAAATCGGAAAGCGAATAAGCAATTGAACTCAGAAGTTTTAATTGCACAGCCATTGGATTATACATCAGGTTAGCCTAGGGAGTGGAAGTATCACCGACAACGACCGAATCGTCCTGAGGTACAATACCCTCTAAAGCTTGTGTTTCTCCTGTGTTTAGCCGATGGTGTACTCGCCTATTTTGTTCACACTGCTACACTACTCTAATCTAGCTGATATCAAGGGCAGCAGAAACAGCGAATCGTTCCATCTCACTTAGTTAAACTTAGTTATTCAGCTCAAAACAAAGCAATATGAACACGCCCGTCGGTCCGAATGGTGGATTACCATTTCGATTATCTGGGTTCGATCCTCAAAGAGGAACATTTTGATAATCTCTACGCGCACTGTCTCAGCAATAGAGACAAAAATAAAATCTTTAAACAAAGTTTGTTACCTGGTTTACAAAAACTGCTGGGGTTTCACAGCAAACTGCATGCCTGAAAGCTGTACGGGTAATTGTTTCCCCGATGGATAAGAATGAGTTTATTAACCTGATGTATACGATGCACCTGGATAGCCGTATGGTGCTGGTCCAAAGAGACCTGATGATGACGGCTTTGTCCAGATAACTCTGTGGAACAAGTGGAATGGACCAAGGGTCGGAAATCCATGGTTCTAATAAAAGCACTCCTCGATATGTAGGAATGTTTGCGATCAATTCGCTTTGGTGAGTTTTGACTGTGTAAATTCAATAAAAAAGAGATGGCACAATGCAGAAACGACCAGATGATGAAGCAAACAACGTCGGGTGCATTGGTGGGTCATTTAGGCTTAGATATGTTTAATAAGGCGAAGCACTCTTTAGAGTGAATCCCATTGGTTCGCGGTCAGTTTTTTCGGTCTAACTAAATGGAGACAAGTGCGTTTCAGAATAGGAGCCGTGTCGTCACTAGGTTGAAGAAAACAACATCCATTCACGCATTTCGCCAAAACAGGTTTCATTTGAATTTGAGGTTCCTCTGTGCATAACTTACAGGTCTGTCCACCGTCAAGATTTGCAACGTTTGGTGAGTGGAATGTTTTCCTTATGTAGTATGAGAATTTCTCAGATGTTTCGTGCAAAATACTTCGTATCCAAAATTGCGATACGATTAGCTAATAAGTAAAGTGCTCGATGACCAACGGTAGCCAACACAAAGGGAGCTAATTGGCGATTGAATAACTACAGACAGTACGTAATCCTGGTAGTGAACTCAAAACAGAAAGAATTCTGGTTTGCAGTTCAATCCTAAACGCATTGGACTTGGGAATCACTTTCTACCTTCAAAAATCTGCAGTACTACCCAGCATTACGAGGCTAAAATGCATAGATAACCGAACGGTAAAATACAAAGTCACATTATTCGAAATACGCATTCGGTTTCAACAAGAGGTTTACCTGAATCCCAGATGAATTCTTCGGTTATGATACTCTTCAACGGAACGTGTTATACAAAAGCCGCCTCACTTCACAGTTGGTATGACAGATTCAGATGGGATTCTATTGATTCTCCAGTTGAAATCAGTTTAGTGTGCAAATAAGCGTAGTTCACGAATTTTTATCCAATTAGGGTTCACTTAAAAAATAAAGTTTACAGAAACTCAGAGACTGCACCTAATTGACGAACCCTAAGAAAGGTTAAACCAGTCTTGGGTTGTCGGAAAGTTTTCAGCAACCTTGTGAGTAGTGTTTTACTCCTACACGATCTATTGCGATATCTCGAAAATCGCACAGGGAAAACGTAATACGGCCTTATGCAACGCATTCAGTTGAAAAAATCATTATAAATGAGGGATTTAGTCACCCACCAAAACCGAATTCGTATGCAACTGAGAGTATCTGCCGAATTTCTTTTCAGTACTTCTCAAAAAATCACTGCCCTTAGTTATCTCTGTTGGCTAAATCCAAGATGCCTGACCTGTTTGATGAGTATGCCTGATCACCGAAGTTGGCTCAACAGCGACTTTGGTGGAGACTAAAATTGTAGCTATTCCTTATCTAACTGCCAGTCTGAAACTGAAGAATAATCTATTTTTTCGTTTCCGTGACATTTGTTAACCTGTAAGCTTTCTGCATTGGCTAATTTCGTAGACAGAAGTTCTACGATGTTCAAACTCATGCCTCTGAGTTTCCTTGAGTCGGAAGCAAAATTCATAACAAGGCTGAGGCAACTACAAGCTAAATTCATAGGCCAAGAGCATGAAGGTTGCTCTTCATACACACCTGTGACAGGTACCCTGTATAATACAGTGTCTAAACTCCGTTTCAAAGGCAAAATTAGCACTTCTGTTGTCTCTTGTTTTCCGATTTGACCCTGACTTGACCAGATCCCAGCTATCCCCCAAATCACGTGAAATTATTTCTTGTAGGAGGTAATTATCTGCAGGTTCACACATCTCCAGCGCTCGTTAGTTCCTCGGACGTTTACAGTAGATTAGATCCCTGCTCAACTTCTATCAGGGCATATCGCCATATCCGGAGTTACACTGAGAGTATTTATTTTATTGAGGTTTACTTCTTTAACCTTAGCATAAATGCTGACCTATTCCTAGCCTTGTTCACTTCGTTTTCCTAATCTCCCATCATAGAAGCTAGTAGGGACTGTACGTTTAACAGCGCTGGTGGCCGATCTTTCATCTCCTCATTTCCTACCCCAGTTCAGACAGCTGTCACTATTATGAAAAGTAGCTTCAGAGGGAAGTCTCACTTGTTCCGACTAACCACTTGTCAGTCGACTACTGACGAGAAGACAGAATCAAAGTAAGGTTTTCTTATCGGCATTCCTTCTGCTGTCCTTGTGACAAGATCTTTGAGTGTGTGGTGGGATCGGGGGGGAGGAAGGGGTTGACGTCAATCCAAGTGTTAATCATCCTTCTTTTACCACCAGGTCAGTCACCTTTGTCGTGATTTGGAATTTAAAATTAATCGGATCGTTTAGCCCGACCGTTCGTGGGGTGTCAGCTTTGCCGAACACCACGTGGGCTGTATGCACACCTACGCGTTTGAGCAACGGAGAGTGAGATTCAGCAGGGGGGTTGCGCGATACTTCACGTACCGGGTGAAGAGTGACCATCTGGTGCGCGTCCCAGTTAATTTCACCCCTAAACCATGAGCAGCTGAGTGGAAAAGAATACAGTAGACCAAGGAGCGATGGCTCGAAGCTAGCCTATCTTTTGTTTCAGAAAGCTATCTTATGTTGGTGTAAAGGAGCTCACGAAGCGGAAACAATCAACGAAGTAGATTTTTTAAGAGTCACGTAAACCGTTCGTGAGGCCGTAATCTCACGAAGTCTTACAAAAACTGGAGCTGAATCAGGTGGATATTAGTTGAGGACCTGTCGTAGGAAGCGGCAGGATACTGGTGTTTTACTAAATTTTCCATATACGAACAATAGCCCATGGTCATCTGACTTGGACCTCATGAGATCAATTTAGATGGATTCAGTCAGGTGATTAATCGCCTTTTGTCACCACACCAAGTACGAACGCGTTTGTGATCGAATGGACTATTGGCGAGTGCTTCCTCTGACCTACTGAAAGGGGCGACGACACAAAAGACAGCAATGCAAGGTTATTTTCCGTTCTTTCAGAGAACGAATTCATTGTGACAAGGTGAAATAAATACACCTACAGCCGAAAGAACCGCCTATTTCGTCACTGTGATTCGCACTTAAGGTAGCGTTCAGAATGTGTCAATAACGTTTACTTCCGTGTGCTGTTTTGACTACATCACCTAGCCAAGCCTGTAGACTGAAAACCGTCTTTCACGTTAAATCTACTGGTACTGCAAAACGTTGTTCAACAAGAGTACACCCAAAGTCGAAACGTTGGCAAGAATAAAGTGTAGTCATACATCATCATCATCATCATCATCATCATCATCGATAGCATGACATGAGTTTTCAACACTGATGCTTCGCTGCCGTAGCCGTGTTGCCACACGTTTGAAGAAGGCACCAATCAACCGAAAAGGAAGCTCGCGGATGTCCTGAATAAAGTGTCTTCTCCTTAATTTCCTCCAACCTAGAATATTCACATTTTCAACAAAGGCTTTCCGAGGCAGCTCCCAATGGATTTACGATTAAACTTGATTTATTAGCACAAAACTCCCCTAAGCACTAGGGGTCTTTTGAAAGGCCTCAAAAGGGTAGTGGGGCAAGACCAAAATAGACGCGGAATTCTGCCCATTTTATGGTGCACAATATCCTTCAGTATTTTTCGCTGAATTCTACTAGCATATCCCTCATTTAGAGGTGAGGAATTTTTAATCGTCGGATTCCACCATATATCCATGAGTGCTTTTCTCGTCTAACACAAGGCATAGAAAATCCTATCTTAACTCACTATAGGCCATGTTAGGTCCCACATGCTTTGAGCAGGTTCATGTGGGTTTCTTCGCGCACTCTGACAATTGAATAGTTGTCAGGAAAATGATTTTGCTAACTAGGCACTGAAACTCAAGGCATGACTGCATTGAAGTATCAGCTTTCATAGTTGTCGTTCACAGAAGAACGGAGAAGGATGTCTACTGATTCCGGTGATACAGCAATCAACCGCGAGTTTCCCCCTGGTTCACCCAGTCTATGATCATCCTCTCTAAAGATAGAATACAAAAACACAAATGATCCCTCATTGTGACTTCGGTTACTGTACCTACTAACTTTGTTTCCCATGCCTTGCCACAGGCTAACCTAGCCATCTGGACGTTAAAGATCACACTGTTCATCATCATTGAACGTCAGTTTCTTCCACTAAATCGTGCTCTTGTTCCTGACGACCTTCCATCTGTTCTGTTCAAGGAGTGTGGTGAATTTCTCAGTCAGTGCCTGTCAAGCTTATCTGTGTCTATCCCAAAGAAAGAGACCCAAACAATTGTACTGAGTCGATAACGGTCACCATTTTCAAAAAGGGTACTCGCAGTAAATGTAGAAACCACTGATGCGTCAGTGTGACTCCCGTTGAAGCAAGGCTCCTGGCGTCACCAAATTCTTTTTCGTATTACGCTAGCATGCAAAACCTTGGCCAGTGAACATCAATCCGGCTCTCGACCGTGTAGTGACTGTTTCGACCACATCTTCACACTCCATTAGGTATTAGAGTAAGGCCATAAGTACAGAAGAACCACAATCCACTCCGCGAGAAGTGGGTCATCGCGCTTAGCGTCAAGGTCGAGTAGAGATTAACGAGTACCTGAAGACAACATGAGCGCACCCTTGACTTCAAGGGTGAGTTCAATTGTGTCGACCGGTCGCTGTTATTAAGCAAGCTTACTCGACAGGGTATGCCCCAGAAGTTTGTGAACACAATCCGGTCCCTATATCTAAGTACTTCGAGGAATTTGAGTGTATGGTGGGCTCTTTAAAACATTTCGCTACATAAAGTGGTGTTGACAAGGATTTCCACTGTCCGCATTCTTGTTCAACTTGGCCACTGACGAAATAGTGCGGCGAACGCTGGAAGGTCTTCAAAACCCTGGTGTCCAAGTCGCTGCTGGTGAAGACCTTGCAGGTCTAGCGAACGCAGTCGAGATTATCATCCTCTGTGAAGACGAGGGCAAAACATAAGCTCTGTTAAATAAACTGACAACCATAGCGTCATCTTCCGCATGGGCCTAACACCTTCAAAGTACAACGTCATGGTTTTACATACCTGGATGGTTGTACTGGCCATGACGGAAGTGTCTGATGCACTTAAAGCACGAATCTCAAAGGCCCGAAAGACGTTTGCTAATCTACGTCAAAACTGGCGTTAAAAGAAGCATATCACTGGGTTTCAGGGGTCGCGTTTACCAGGCTACAGTATGTATAGTTGTATGGTTGCACTTGCAGGGTGGCGAGACAGGGCCTCTGAGGACAGGTGATTTGAGGTGTCTTTGGGTTTTTAGCCACCGATGTCTCAGAACTGTTGGTAGTGTCAGATGGGGTCAGCAAATTCATAATGAGTTAACCAGAAAATGGGCATTTGGTTGTGCAGCAAGTTCTCCACTAGCCGAAAATATACAGCACCATCAACTGTGGTGGCTCGGCCATGTGCGACGCACACCGAAACATCGCCAATCCAGACGTGCGTTGTTCCCCGTGCCCCCTCCAGAATGGCACAAACTGTGAGATGGAGAACGTACGACCTGGCGGAATGGTGTGAAGGAGATTGTGAATAGTTTAGGTCTTGTTGGTTCCGTCAACCTTCCAGGATGGGGTCCCCGTGAACCCCCGGCATTTAACTGCAGAAATGGCGACTAATCGATATTAGTGGCGTTTATGCTGCCACTTTCTTTTCACACTGTCTTATTGGGGGTTAGGAGGTGCTTGCAGTAGGTCGGAATCAGGTCTCCCCCCTCAAACTTTTATCTATTCTTCACTTTAAGACTTTGGATATATTTAGATAAACGTTGTGTTTATACGAAGCATCAATGTTGAACACTCATGTTGTGCTTTCCATGATGATGACGATGATGATGAGGAGGAGGAGGATGTGTTTGTGCGGTCGTTATGCATCAGTGTCAACAATGTTGTTGATGTTTTTGTTGATAATGCTGAGTTTATTCCACTCGCTATTCTATGTATGATCCTCTGTTGACTTGGCTTCTTATCTACTTTAGTCAGCCAAGGTGCTCTTCTCGTATTCTAACTTTGGAAACGTGCAGGACCTCGGAGGTTTTGCTGAACACACTTGACGTTTAAATGCAAACTGAGGGACTGGCTTCGTGCATGTAGGTCTTGTTAGTCTGTTAAATACAGCTACCATCAAATTCTGGTTAGCAGTGCCGTACAGAATTGGAGAGAACCCTCCGGTTTTCCTGGTATTGTACATGGAGAAAACGGTCAGGAAGTTTTTCACTGGAATCAGTGATCAGTCAAATATCACCGCTTGCGTCCAGCGCTTATTCCGGCATCCCGGTGGACATTTAATTACTCCGTCCGTCAAGGTAACAACAGTTCATGCGCTGAACTTCAGTGGCGTCAACTGAACCATTATGTTGCCTATATCGAAAGCACAACTTATCAGTGGGCCACGATCCTGATCGTAAATCCTTTGACTGTAATCTTAGAGTATCGCTGGTGGAATCCGGGAGCAACGCGTGTGTCGAATGCAACTTAGGGATAGTCATCGATTGGACCACTTAAGCCATCCAAATGGTATTCCGCACTCTTTCAACACAGACTTTTTTCCTTTAATGGGACCGTGCGTACCGAATCCAAACTGATCATGATTTCGGTTATAAGTAAGTGGTAATTACCGGAAAAGAAACGACTATTCTGGGTTGACTGGGAGCGTAGAGAATTAGAAAATATTAGGTAGTCCCAATAGTGTCTAACACGCACTTGCCAATGCTTGCCTGGCTGGAACTTCAAGCAAGAGTAATCCTACGTGTTCCAAGAGTATCATGGCAGCACTCGAATGCAGTACAATAGGTCTTAAAGTGTTTTGTGCGATATCATCCGAGATTGTCATTTACGTATTTCCCTAAGTAACTGAACCAGCGAGTCGGTGATCTCTTCTAATAGTAATGTCTCTAACACAGTCAATGGATGAGACCGTTATGCATGAGATTTGTCCCATCGAGGCTTCACTCAATTTCCTCTAATTAACGCGCATATTCTCCTTAATTCCATTGTTACCAAATACAAAACTGCTGTTAGTCATCATCCAAGAAATTGCTTCCTAGGAACGTCTCGGAGATTTCTCCCCTGGGTTTGCAGATGTAAAAGCGTGACGAAATACTGCAATGGGGAACACCACACCCTGAATCCACGAACTAAATCACTTTTCGCAATTTTTAGGTGCGAGATTAGGAGTTTCCCCAGAGTTCAAAGAATTGTTTCCGCATCTATATCATTTTATTCAAACACCTAGGTTGTGAGGGGTTGCTACTGAGGAGGCTGACTTCTAATACATCTGTTCTTTGCTGTTCTTTGCCGTTCTCAACAACCAAAGTTTGATAAAATAAACCTAGTCCATAATGTGCGCTGCCAATTCTTACTTGAAGGCTTAAAACTCTCCGAACAGTGTGGTCTGTGGAAGAGTTTACATCAAATTAAAGCTTCATGTTCGACAAACTCTTTGGGATTGAACTAAAAGGGTCATAATTACGAAAATTACTTGACATACAGCCGCGTGGTATTGAAACAAAAACTTCCTGTAGACGTGGCCGACTGAGTAGTATTGAGATTTACATCCTTCTCTGTTTGTTTGCGCTTATTATGTGGATATGACTGTTGTGACTTCCAAGCGTGATAGGATCAGATAAATAGTTCGGCTCAGGTAACACTCTGTACTGGGCTTGGTCACCGCAATTTATGCTGGGGTTTACAAAGCGATGTGATTTGTTTATTCGGGATATGATAGCAAAAATATGGTTCCTTGCTTCTGCCCTTCATCTCTGCTGGCTGGTCTGCCGGTCAACCCTTTTAAAATAGTGGAAAACCATACCTTAGAGTTGCCTAACTTCTTGCACCTAAACAAACGGGGGATATGCTATTTCATTAGCCCCCTCAACTTTGCTGGTTGGAAGAAGTTCGTGCAATCGACCGGTTTATCAAAACGTCCAGTTGGTTAAGTACGTCCGTATGATCTAAATACATGTTCATATTACTTCGCACCTTCCACAAGCGGACTTGTCCCATTCAGTGGGGCTGTCGACTATACTGCATGCGTACGTGTTCGAACAAGCTCGCTCCATAAAACCAAGATCCAGCCATCATCAAAGTGTATTCGCTCTACAAAAGTGTATACATTTCATTCACTGAAATTATAAAAGGGGAATTTATCTTCATGACTGCTTCGTTTTTAAAGAGGAACACTGAGAAGCATAAAATACTCGACACAATTTCGTAAGATGACGAGGTAATCCTGTGGAAAAGATCATGATTTACCATGTGATTGTCTCGAATTCATTGCCTCTTCCGTCGACCTTTCGAACTCGCAACCTATCCAAATTCATTAATCTGTACATATGTCCCGGAATCAATACACGTATGCGAGCAGTTTGCCATTGCCCTTTGCGGTGAACTTTCTACTGAGGAATATCACAAACAGAGATCTGGTTGAGTCTGACGAGAGGTCAGCTGATTCATAAAAGCACACTGTGAAAATGGGACAGTTGTTCAACATGTGTCTAGCTGTTTTTCACTAGAGTTGATATTTCGAGACCACGTCCATTTGACAAACTTAAGCTGGACAAAGCAGGAAGTAGGCTGTTAGTGCATGTTAATGAACTTAAAAAGGATAAAGACTACTTGACACTTTATACTTCTGTAGTTATGTATAGATAGCCGGCCAGTCAATTCATCTTTAGCACATGACTACATTCGCGGCATACAAGATGGAACAGAAACTTGATATACAGCAAATTAAATGAAAGGTTGACCACGCTACTCATATTCAAAAGCAACTATTCTAGCCAAAAATGAAAACCATCTATTAATTAGCTGTGGAAATCTTAGGATTTTACGGACAAACTTCTGAGGAGTCAAGTTCTAACTGGGACTTGTGACTGACAGCGCTGCCCCATTGTTTCAAAATATATATTGGCATATAGTTTAATTCGCGTTTACTGGAAGTGAGAAAGCTGATCATAGTTCATAGTGCGTTGTATGTGTTGATCAATTGTATTTGGAGTAGAATGCTCAAAACCAAATTATCCAACCGTGTCACAAGTTTTTTCCCAAGGAAATTAACTGGCTTGTTTTTATTTAGATGACTAAATACTTATCCTTATGTTTTCACCCGTTCTCGTTTCCTATACGGCTGCCATTGTTTAATGCTCACGACTGCCGAACAAACAAGAAAACCAGGAGTAAACACTTGCGCCCTGATTTAATGGAGTCCTTCCTGTAGTTAGAGACGTTTAATCCAAAAAAGACGTGACTTTCGATTCCGACAAGTTATTAGGTCCGATTGCCACTGAGTTCGTGAATAAAGTTCATAGATAGCTCAGTCAAATGCATTCTTGTTTCACTCGAAGCTCTGACACATAATGGACCAAACTGTTCTTCCGTCCCACGATATAGCTTTGATACCTAAAGTGGAACGTGTTATGTTATCGGACTTGAAACAGCTTTCAAACTTGGCAAATCACCGAATTAACTAACAAAGCCTCCTATCGGCTACGCGAAACTTTTTCAGGAGTCTCATCTGACAGATTTCAAATAGCTAAACATTTGAACCATCCTACACAACCCCCCACCCCTCATGTGCAAAGCCAACTGATCTAGGATCGTGACAAACCACAAAAAGTCATTAAACTGTACCAATATTTGGTAATGTGTTTGATCGCCTGTCGTCGCGTGTTTCAATGGTTTGAGGCAATAAACTCCACAGCGTTCGTGGAGTTTGTTCAGGCTTGTGCATGCGCCTCTGTTTGTACATAGCTCAAGGCGAGTTCAGTTTGGTGGTTTGTCACATTGTTGAAGCGAATTGGCTTCACCAAAGTCCCCGTAGTTTTGTTACATACAGGTGTTTGCACCTGAAAGATGATCATAATTTTCACCAAAATTGAGGAGTAACCAAATGAAACGTTGTCAGAATCAAAATACCTTTCTCGAAAAGTCGTGAGCTTTTTGCTGTGAGTGGTGTTCAGAAGTGAATGCTCCTGATATCCAGTATCCAAAACGTTAGAAATCAGACAGAAAGAGTTCAGGGATCAAGTTGTTCCAGTGACAAGATGCTTGAAATATAAAGGGTGATATAAAAAAACCTCCATCAAAAAGTACCGAAACCAGTCGGCATATGCAATTAGAGCCGCGCGGAGGAATGACAGACTTGCTAGAAAGAAAACCGCAGAACATATTCACAGTACTCAGAAGGATCTATCCATTTTACTTCAGACGAAAACCTCTGTAGAGGGAAAATTCTCTTACGTGGACCCGCTCCCTACACAGATCAAAGCTCTTTACCGTGGAATCCCGTTTACGCAGAGGACGATGCACTACAGAATGGTTGTACAAAAAGAATCCATACCAAAGATTTTATTGGTCACCCAAAATAACCCAACATGGTCACCACTGACTGAGATGAGCACAGTGATTGACCATATAGGGGTAGCAGCAAGTCCATAGACTATGATAAGGTACACGCAGCGACGAACAGTGAATGAAAACGACTACCTTATCTGGCTCGATCAAGGTAATCCAGTGCTGATCTTCAGTCAGCTGCACTCGGAGCTATACCATGATTAGAGTGACGTCATCTGTTCTGGAACAATGCCGGTCAGACTAACGCTGAAGATGACAGAACAGCTACAACCGCAAACTTCCTCTTTTTCGATGAGTTCAGTGGATACACACAAGCCACCGTGGGTGACTCACTTATGCCCAGCAGATAAAAGGCGTCATGTCGAGTAGTACCACTCGCGCATGTAACGACCACAGTCAGCGTTGTAGTACTGCGCCAGTTCCACCAGTTTGCCGCATGGACGGCGATTTTGGTCCGAAAAACTCAGTAGAAAATATCAAGCTGACTGCCACACCTTTGCCTTTACAGTTGCAGGCCATGAATGAATCAGAGTCAAAACCTTTTGGCGAATTAGGTCAATAGGAAACAACTAAAACGATACTGACGATACTCAGACATCAGCTGGTAACGAAGTAGACAGCAAATCAAATAACTCAACATACTCTAAATGAAGTCACCATTTTTGTATTAAAACCCACCTCATTCCAGACATTATTCCTCACTAGTTACTTCCAACTAACGCTGCAGTATGCGCTGTTGTGAAGTTGTCTATCTCGCTTGCTTATTCTGAATGGATTGATCGGATGACTGCCCATTTCCGACATAAAACTCAGAATCGACTCAGCAAATAACCTAATGTTGTGGAGTGCCAAATGAAAAATCTCATCTACAACACGTAAGCGGAGACGAAATTTCTATGAGTCTTCCGTCTTCCATACAACCACATTTTCAGAAAGTTTGCTACCCTGAACTGAATTAAATTAGTCAGGATAGAATTCATGACAGAGAATTAGCGTCCGCAAGGTAGTGGCAGTTGGATGAAACGAGGTCACTGCAGTTTAGAGATCCTGTTTCACTGCATTCCCGATTTCAAATACTTTACCACTCACACTGCACAGCCCTATATCTTGTCAAAGAATGTTTACCCTTTAGGCTTTGCACTGGAAGCCTACTGGGTAGCTATTAATAGTCCGAAGACCAACGGCTCAAAATGTTGAAGACGCCAGTAGCAACAACGTGGTAATTCATAAGGTTTGAGCTGAAAACCAGTTACTGGTTGGCATGAACCTACTAAATTCGGTGCTGCCTTGTTAACCGCAGGGGTTGTGAGGTTTGTTGTGGATAGTTTATCACCGATTCCCGTAGCATCGTCAGTGCGCGCAGTATGGTAACGGTGCATCCGTGTCTAGGCGAGCACCCTTGGTCATCCCAAATGGTAGTGATAAAATTGTCGAGCTCAGCGCACATGTTAACGATCAGATGATATGATGAGGGTTGGAGGGCAAATCACTTGTTATTCCGATCATATTTTGCGCCACTCAGGCGCAAAAATTATCGCTGCAAACGCACCCTTTTGTTGAAGCTTTTCGCAAGGAAAGGAAACCATAAAAATGTGCTTTTTTCGGGTACTTTTTCTATCCTTATTCCTCATTCTGAACTGACGAAACAGCCAAGTGTAAACAAATGGTTAAATCGATCTTACGTGGGTGACGGCAATACGTGACACCTCATTGTCAGTCGGATTTGGGGTTTGGGATAATATTTGTGACAAGTTATTCAACCTTGTTTTCGTGATCTACTGTTTTCGTGAGCTACTGAATAAGTCAGGTCAGGCACCGTAAGATAAAATCAGAACAATGTGCCCCAGCCAATATCAGGTTTGTCTAGGCGTCTTGTCTTTCTTATACAACGGTTTTGTGAGGTTCTTGTCAACTTAGGATTTCAGCAAGTTCCACTCCATGACATATAGGTTTTTCATTTCTAGTTGGGGGAATGTTTTTTTACCTTCCTTACGTCTATTCTATTCATTTAGTAGGCCACGCAAACAAGTATTTCTTTAAAGCACCTTCAGGACTAAAACTTGCAGGCTCATTCTGTTCCGTTGACTAACTCCATTAAATTCAAAGGTGTCCGCCAACTAATAAGTCAGTGTTGGTACTAACAGAAAGACTGAAGTAACCGACAACGTTGAGTTACCAAACTTGGGTTTATTCAGCACGTCTGAAGGGCACTGACCCTCTCCAGGCGTGCACCTACGTTGAGGTGGTAAACTAGGGAAGGCTTTGAGTGGGAAGCTCTGACGCGAATATGTAACATGGTACTACGTGCTATGATGTACAGAATATGTACAAAAATCATTCTAGTTGTCCATAAAATACAACGTCTCTGAGCAGTTGCATAAATAGGACTTGTATCTGCCGCACACAAACACATTTTCAGTTCCAGTTCAGGTTTGGGAGATTTGACTATATCAAATAATCGCTAGTCACAGTTTGCTATTACTGTGTACAGATATTGATATGGTATAGACATATACGTATGGGACTATAACTGGAGGGTAAGATTAGACGTCGGGTAATCACAAGTTGATTTACTAGAACTGGTAACAAGTGCGTAAACCTCAAAATAAAAAATACTGAAGGTTGACTTGAGTAAACCTAATCACTGAGGTGCTGATCTTTTCGCCGAGGCTGACAGTACACACTTACCCGCAGATAGAGTTTTCATGGAGTCGGTCATGTACGAACACTGTTTGGTTACCTGGCAAACCAAAAAAAGCTGCTTCTGCTTAACAGAACGCAGCAGTTTGACACGACTAGATGCTCTTATTTCTAAATTAGACTGATGTTAACGAGATACTCGACTCAACCCCAGCTTAATCCCTCGTTTGAGATGTTCTTATGAGTAGTATACTTGCGCAGGAAAACAGTTTAGCTTGACTTTCCAAGGAAGACAGTTAGGACAATTTTCATAGAAGGCTGTTTAAGTCAGCATGCTAGTAGATACTATTGTGTTGTATTGTGAGTGAGGTCTCTGATACAACCTGGTACTTTCCGGCACTGGTTTCAATTCTGCACGAATCCTGGATCAAGCATGTAGCATTGTACTACCAGGTAGCAAGTAATGGACGACTTCCTTTCTGTTTTCTGGCTAATCGAGTTCAAACCCACTTCTCTGCATCAGGAACCTAGATGAGGAATTTATTTTCCTTAGCGGTAGCAGTCCCTACAGGGATAGGAAATACCGCCTAGTTCAAACATCCGATACATGATTGCTCTTGTAGCTGTGCCAACCTGGTCAAAACAGCTCAAGTGATTTAAAATGTTTTCCTTCTTGTGAAGTGGTTTCTTCTGTAAGGAAGTTTGCTATGAGGCCGCACCACAGGAAACTACATGGAAGTGGTCTCTTCGGAGGATGATAAATGCATATGTGATTCACTTTGTGCCAAATTGAAGTTTTGCATGCCGAGAAATGAAAAAAAGCAAAAAGTGCACCCAATGATTTGCACTTCCATTAAACAAGCAAGTCGACTGAGATAGTACGTTTGGGTGTTTCCAACCTACCGAGTGGTGCCCATACGTCACGTAACAGGAGAAGATACTAGCGAACCAAGAAAGTACAACAGCTGCAGGAGATAAAACCACAGCCACGCCTATGATGACAATGTACTGTGCCGGCACAGAGGATGTGCGAGGTTCTGTGGGAGTAAGAGCAATGTTTGGAGACAAAACCAGAAAAATGAATGCATATTGGTTACGTTGACAAGCGCACTGTGAAGTAAAGTCAGGGGCAGATGATTTCTGAGGATCGTGGAACTATTGAACCTTTTGGTGATTGAAGACCTTCCGGATGGTTTCTTTCTGCAGCCGTGCCAAGGAACCTATCCATAAGGCCAACTGCACAAAGCCATTACATGAGGAATTGGCCATCCTTGAAAGGAATCCTGGATTCACGTGTCGAACTTATCCAAAAACTTAAGCACGAAGGGGGTCTTGAAGAGTGTTCAGAATCAAAGGCACAGATGGTACAAAATGTTACTTGAGCCCACGTATTCTCTGAAACAATGAGTAAAACTCAAGTTCAGAGAAACCCACATGGGTGAAAAGGGGGTAAAAACTTGGCCATCTGTCCTCATCCAAATATGTGCATGAGGCAAATGACCTATTCGATGGGTTTATAAGTCTCACTGTCGAGAAATTCGAAGAAATTTAAAAATCTTAGTGGTCTGACTATTCAGCAAGGCCATAATTTTTGGTAATTTAGGAATCCGGTTAATGTTTGGTGGTTATAGTGCTATTATAAACTGAATGGTACTCTACAATAAAACGTTTCACACTGACGAATTTTGTTATTTTATGCCACTGGCTTTACGCTGTAAGGTCCCGCTTTGTTCCATTAGGCATTTTAGTCACGAATCCGATTTTTTCACGGCTGGAGTATGACGCGTGTCACCGATGGAGGATGACGTTTTGTCCAGTTGTGGTGTGTGTACATGCGTTTCCCAACCGTGGAAATGTGAGAGATACG
This sequence comes from Opisthorchis felineus, assembly GCA_004794785.1. NCBI lineage: Eukaryota > Metazoa > Platyhelminthes > Trematoda > Opisthorchiida > Opisthorchiidae > Opisthorchis > Opisthorchis felineus. Next base: position 659,170 of record SJOL01006474.1, read on the forward strand.
CGGGGCAATTAACCTGTCTGGTCCAAAGTTGGATTTACACAGATTTTGATTACAATCCGATCTGTCACGCAACACGATCTGCTTCACGTTCGGTCCAGTTAAATCGGCCATGAAATTAAGGTGTCATGCAACGGTTAATGTTGGTCCAGGCTGGGGAACGGATTCTGAATGCATGACCGCCGCTTTTACGTCATCTTTTTGAAGTCAGTTAGTTTTGTCGGATGAAAGACGGGTTCGGGGATTGTTAGTGAGTTTGTAGATTTGGTTTTCTACCAAGTCACTGTGTTCAACTTTTGATCCTTAGTCAGTAATAAATTTTTACTGCAAACAATACAGAGGGGCTTTTCGAATGTCCGTTTATTCACACGCAATGATCTATCTACCAAACCGAAATTCGTAATGCGAGTGTGTGCGTCAATACGGTAATCACAAGCTTAAGGCGATTCGCCCGACTGCCTAACGAAGGTTTTTCCAATTCAGCTGGAATTGTTTGGCTTTCTATCTTCGTACAGTACAGAGAACATGCAGCAGTTCTTCAACATTGAGTTTGTCGGTGTTGCGACTGCAGATTACTGATAGTATCAACAAACAACAGTATATCGCGATGCACATATCTATTCTGTAACGCATAACATGAACGAGAAAACGAATGCCTGAAGTGAGAACCGATTCCGTTACATCTTCAACTACTGAACTTTTGATGTACCAGATCAACTGTCAGGGAAGCTGTTGTGAGTTGGAATGATATGCTTATGTGTGGCCCGTCAGCATGCGCCTTTCCAATAGATCAAGACTCAACTACCTACGGCATCTAGAGAGAAACGGTTGTTTGGTATTTATGACAGGCTGGGCGCTGATATCGTCCTAGTAGTAGCACGAAGGTAGTGAGTTCGATTGGCCGTTTTTTGCATTTTTTTTCTTTTGCACGCATTCTAAGCATTCGAATTTTCCATTCAATTTTTACTATTCATTCTTTGAATTCAGTTACCTAAAGTGACGTTTGAGTTATTAATCCATTGGTTTGATGGTTTGAACCCACCAAAATTTTGAGCACAATTTTGCCAAACCTGGGGGATTTACCGTGTACTAGTGAAATCAATGCTAGATAGAACGGCCAAACAATATACACGAGTTGTCATATTTTTTTCACACCATAGAAGACCTATGCGAAGAGCAGAAATCTGTATTGTTACAAACCTGTGAACTTACTAATGAAACCATTTTGGTATGTTTCAAGTGCAGTGAGGCTAATAACAAATATGCTAGGCTAATGCAAATATTCAGAAGTAAAATGCCACGCTGAACAAGGTAAACACAGTCGAAACTTCATCGACTCCGGCCCCGTTCCCTTACTTGACAATGATCTTGCACTTCAGGGAATAGTGAGCTGCTTGGAATACACATATATTCTGTTCAGTCTGAGTTAAATGCCGTGGTTCCAAAATTTGTAAATTCCGTTCCTGCTTAGAATTTTAACCTATACAACAAAGCCAATCTATTCTGAAAGGCTTGTGTAAACCGCAAAACCTTTTCAGCTTTATTGGAAATCAACTTTACGGATAGTCAGCATTTACCCGTCCCCCACAACCGCGCTACGCCCGAAGTCACCCAGTCTGCAGGAGCTGCAAGGTGTCCATGACCTACATTACAATCAAGATAGGTAAAATGTCCCTCTTTCTATTGGGATATTACCGTGCCTGATTGGATCTGCATCGATGGGAAAACCTCTTGCCTCCAAGGAGCTGAAGGATCTGTTCAAATCCTATTATTTAGCAATTCACATTATTCTCTTTGAACAAGTTCCTTTCTTCGTAGGTTGAATCGGTACAACTAATCAAAACACACTAGCACTGAGACCCGCACCAGGCAAATTATCCTAGTTTTCTCGATGTTACTGCGTCCCACGGAATATACGGACTTTAATCTAGGCGATCTGAAACCTACGTGTGTGAGCTAAGGACCGCAATGTGATAAGTGACAACTCTGTACGCGCTGGTAGCACTACACTTCCCGAACATCTAATGAGGAACGATGGAAAACAAATTTAGGAAGACAGCATATCTAAAGGTAATGCTTTAAGTTCTAAGCACAAAACTGGAAATGTAGAAATGTAAAAATGTCTATGGTTGAATTGCACCGACATTTAGTGGGATCAATTATTGAGTCAAAAACTTGAAGGCCCATTAGACTAGACCATTTAGGCTGACTCAAAAATGCTGCACACTACAGAGTTCACCAACGGCATAGTTCTCCGCTTGATTCCTGAAGTGACCGTGATTGCCCAAAGGTTTCGTGTTTTTCAATCCGGCATTGGCTTTCGAAGGCCAGTGACACTAGTAACGTTCCTTAGATGTTTTTGACAGGTGATTACGTACGGATATATTAGCTCCAGCTCGTCAGACGCTAGTTGTTATGTTTGTGAGGAAAAGTTATGGTTATCTTCTCTCGCAGTTCGGAAGTAACGGTATGGTATTTATCCTTAGGGAGTAGGTTTTGACTGTTAACTCCTCAAGGCCGCTGCAGGTTTCGGAAAACCCATTCCGCACTTGAGCCGATTACTATGTACCTTCCTCTCCCCCCGCCCCTTTAATGGCCACCAATCAGTTATCATCTTGGATTATTTTACTTTTAGGGAAGATCATTCTAAAGCAGTGTTCCCTGTTTCAAAATGGCGCCTCCAGCTTCTAGAGCCGAAAGGAATGCCCCACCTTTATCGCACCACAAACAAAGTAAACGTTCGCTTCAAGAAATACACTAACTCCCCAAAAATAGTTCTACTCTAATTTCATGCTCACAATCCACCTCAGTTAACTGACTTTTATATAACAAGTAAGGCAATATTGTTTCCCTTATATCGGGTAATGTCGTAAAACTGTAGCTCGAGATTTAGCTGGTATCAACTTATTATGGTCAGGTGATCCACATTACGAGGGATAGTTATCGAATGGAGCAACCTATTGGTCACGTGCGACAACCAGATTTGATTCTCGCAGTTCTTTAAATTAGTATAGAGAGATGAGTCGTCAACGGAAATCCCACTTCTTCAAGTCAAAACATATTATTTCAGCTAACAGAAAACTACTCATAAGGTCTTGGAAAACTCTTCGACAGCCCGCTACTGGTTTCAGGCTTCATCGAACTCATCGTGTAGGCACAGCCCCAAGTTTACGTCGAAATTGTGTTTTACCTGAACACACACTGGACGAAATTCGTGAACTATACTCATTTGATCTTTAGTTAAAACCAAATTAGTGTGCAAATGAATGTAGTTTGCAAATATTACTTCACACTTTCAGCACAAACCCTCTACAAATAGTCAAATCCGCTCGCTTGTCCATCCCACTCATTCAACTGGTCAATAAACAAAGCTTGCTAGAGCTCTCTACTACACCCCTCCCCGCCCCAAGAAAAATCTTTCATGGTGCAAACTTTCCCACTAACAAAGTTATTTAGTCCCTTTTTGGGACAGGCAATTAGTACAAACCGTTTTCGGTATTGCAAATATTTTCAACATCTTGTATCAGTTGTTCCGTGTAAACTCTCCAGAAAACTTCTAGCCACGTATGAATATGCCAATGAACCTGCATTATCTGACGTAAAGGTGATTATGAGCAAATCACGTATTTGATAACTGGCTGCATGTGGATGATCAAAACCAAGAAAGACATTTTTACGGGCGAGGTGCACTTTAACGTTGTGAAACATTTAGTCCGAATTCGACAACTGTAGACTTCTACTGTGTTGCATAGTTTGGCTTTGAAGACTACGCTGCGATTGTGTGGAATCCGTATAAATACTGCCGTGGGAACTAAGCCAAGTCTGCCTGCTGTCAGAGTATTGGCAAAGTCAACCGGCCGAGAAACACCATAGGCGTGATTCATTATTGTGGAAAACCATCGACGGTACGGTGCTTTTCTGCTTTCCAATATAGACTTGGATGATGTTGAAACTTTAAGATCCCCCTGTCTAAAAACGTTAGACAAGGACGGTTCCTCTCACTACAATGAAGCAGTGGATAAAAGCCACTGACGAAACGAACTGTGGTGTTTACTTCCCACGAAGCAGAAAGCAGCATCGGTTAAGTTCAGTGACGACACTGAGTTGGCTGCTCAGGGAGGAATATCCTACAAAAACCTACGGATTGTCCATCTTAAAAAAATTTACTTGAAAAGCCAGTCAACATCAGATCACTTGAAGTGAACTGCACGACTGGAGAATGAGGGACGCAAAAAATCCGTCCAAGTGCTGAACAAGCAACCGTTCGTCTTCAGATAATACGCTTTTCAACTACGAACCTAAACGCCCAGAGCTCAAATCTCCGTAGAGTTTGGTAGGATGCGCACTCTAGATGATTCCCAACACTGGTAAAAAGTTTTTCCAACGATCCTTGGCTTTTCCACACAAACTGATGAGGCTTCACTTTAAACCTCAAAATATCACCACTACCTAGTGAAAGTACCCCTCAGGTAGAGTACTTACGGCCAGTGAAATCATTGAACCGACAAACGTGCATGTTTCAGTGACTCCCCTAATGGGCCAGAGGTTGACGAGACCTTGTAATGCTAGAATCCTCAATCATTCGCCAGCCGTGTGGTCGATCTGTTGCAGCAGTCCGCAAGCTAATGTCCAGAACCACGATTAAGTGCATAACAATGTCCAGAAAATCCGAACTCAAATTCCAAATAGGATTCAAAATAAACGGGCAACCACAGCGAAATACTTTTGTAACGCTGGTGATGTTCATCGATCTGTGAAGAATGGTTTTATCCCGGTGTCTTATAAACTCAATAAGGTAACGTAGCATGGATGAAGTAATCTGTTTTCTTATCCATGACACCGTATGATGCGATGTTGAAACTCACTTAGAACCAGCCACTCGGATTCGCTCACAGGTGGTCGCACTAAACCTAGCAATCCAAATGATCTCAGCGATTTCCTTTCTGATCCCTTTTTGGTAAACCTTAATAGAAATCGAAAATGTTTGAAAAAATGGTGCTCTTTAATTTTTGTAAAATCGAGGGTAAGTGCATGGTTTCTGTGACAGAGCAGTGTTTGGTCTTCAGACTTATTGAAATAACGGTGATCTACAAAGGGTGCACATCGGGAAAAATATAAAGTTTCACACAGCCTATTACACTTGGATACGTGTGATGGTTAGCGACGTACACAGTGACAATTAGAATTGCATTATGCGCACAAGATGAAATTGGTCAGCTGTCATCGGATATAATCTTGCTTACGCCCCATGCCAGATCGCAACAGGCATTGAAGGAGTTCCCCATGGGACTGGCGGTAACTCCGAGTCCAGTTTCGTCAACTTGAATTGGTGAATCGTCGGGTTCTCGGTCGGTACAAGACGATTCAAGATGCTTGTTTAAGTAGGATTTTAGGGCAAAATTCTTGTGACAATGTTTGCACTCGTACTGTTTCAAGTTTGAATGGGTCTGCATGTGAGCACGCAAGTTAGATCGATCAGCAAATGCTCGTCCACAGTGTGCGCACCCATAAGGTTTTTCACCAGTATGTGCTCTTCGATGGCCTTGTAACAACCAGGGCCGACTAAATGATTTTCCACACAAATCGCACTGATGCTTAAGGTCGTGTGTAAGTATATGCATAGAAAGCGCGGGCATGGATACATAAGCCTTGCCACAGTGGGGGCATTTTCTGGCTGCCTGACTGTCAAGACTTCGATGAGTTTGTTTGTGTCTGCTGAGGTTGGAGGATGTCGCGTAGCTCTTGCCACAATCCGGACAGTTGTACCTTTGGCTGGACTGTTCTACCAAAGGGCTAACTGCAGTCAACAGAATTTGATTGTTCGGTGTCGAGTGGGTTGTAGGAAATGGACTCGTCTTTAGAGATAGATGTTCTAGAGTACCGTCACTTGAGGATCCCGTCACTGATGAACCTGAATGTCCAGATGAAGAACTCCAACTCATCATGCCAGACTCAGTGCATAGTTTACGACCGTTCGTCTGGCTCTTTCTTTTTCCGCGTCGTCTTGATCGGCCGTCAGAGATGAAAAACGCATCATAGGTATAGCCAACGGTAACTCCTGCCTGGAAACCGGATTTTCGGCTCTTTCCACGCCCAACCGAGCCGGAACTTGGAAACGACATGTTACTGACCGTACACTGACTCTCCCTATTCGGCTCCATCTTGACACCTGATAGTTCTGCTGAACTGCCTTCATACTCCATCGAAGTTGGCTGATTTTGACTTGGTGACAAGTTGCTTGCGAGACTGTGTATTCCGGATGGAGTACTTTGAGTTCCCGGAAATTCGAGCTGCAACATTTGAGGCAGTCGGGCTGTTTTGGTTAGGGGAGTCTGACAAGGTGAAGATACACTTGGCTGCAACCGAGGGACAGTGTAGTCGGATACTGGGACCTCAGGACTCGTATGGCGTCTTCCGGCCAATGATAAGTCAATGCAGCCATCTGAATAAAGTTAAAAAGAGGAGGGGAGCTGAGGAATGTGTGAAAACCAACAACAGGTAACACTTCAGTCAGGAAAAGGGAACTGATGTCAGGCCGGCTATTCGACCAACGGCAAGGGTGGAATTCATCTCCTCATTATTTCCTGCCCCAGGGAGTGTTTAATTAGCCCAACATATGGACAAAACGGACCAGATATGGTGGACTAGGAATAACTATGAACAAAGGTGAAGCTCTTCAAATGGGTCTCATCTCTGACTAACGGTTTAGGGCATAATGACCTGCAGTGATACTCATGCCGCTCGTTCCGCAGCATTTTTGGTTAGACGTGACTAGGACGCATGTAAGTTCTGCCTAAAGAAACGAGATCATTTGACCAAATAGTAGCCCGGTGTTTGGTGAGTCGGCAATGTGATACACACCCACACGCAAGCACATAATACATACATTCATACATACAAACATGCAAGGTGCACACAAACAGATAAGTTGGTACTTGAAGGAAAAGCCTGGGGGGTTCATGGAGTTCACCAACACTCATCAGAAAGATGCTGGAACGAACAGATGGTACTGGAAATTTGGATTGCAATTTAAAGCATCACACAAAGGATGTTTAGTTTATTGATTTCATATCAGAGCTCTGTAATTTTTTGTCATTGTAACCCGAGTAACCCGGTGTATGTCAGTTAGTCCAAACATATTCTTACTGTTCAGATCCACCATACTTAAATTCCCCGAAATAACGGTTAATATTAGGGTCATATTATACAGCTCAGCTATTAACTAGAGACGAATCTATCTCAGATTGACGAGACTTGGAAATCAGCATCGCCACCGGCTTGAGCGTGTACCGAGAACCGGGACAGAAGAAGTTCGGATTCCCTCATTTCCATCATGGTAGTTTTAATTTTTCAGAGCGTTTCTTCACCTGAAGCGATACGCTGTACAATGTCATCGAAGAGAGATACTTCTACAGCCGTAAGTCATTTGAACTAATGTTTAGGACGTTGAATAGGTGTTTCTCAAACTTTCCTACTCAACTCATGGCGCAGAACGCCATCAACTATCTATTCCATCTGCATTATGTGACCAGTAAAGCAGGACCCCGAATTACGATCCTTCAGATCCTTTACAGAAGGCTCGTTAGTCCTCTCCTAGTGGCTTGTCTGAACTTGGGTTGACAGTAGGCCCAAATATAGCTGTGCGTTTGGTAGATGGATAACAGCTCATGAATAGCCAACTGAAGACCTATCAGGAGGCCTACGAGCTCATCTTTTCGAAGATATGAAATTTGACCAGACATTCCGCAAAAATTTGGTTACCCAATGAACACTGTGTTGCAAACTATTCCGAAGATTAATGAAACTTCATGAGACTTTTTGAATTTCGGTCTGACCTCAATCTCATTTTCGATGACCATGAACTTTCAACACATAAGCAACTCGGTGATCCATTGCCGGCTGCTTTCCATTCCGATAGATCTGCAATGGTTTACGTCTTACCCTGAGAGAATAAGTCTCAAAAGCCTATCGAACCAACTAAAAAGCACTCATAAGGGAGGTCCAGTTACATGGAGTAAAACGCCTACTAACAAATACGTTTTTTTACTGTAAAAGTCCGGACTGAAACCAGGTTTGCTAGCACGGTCAACAGCCTCGATATGGTGTTCGATTAAACTGTGCATGAAAGATAGGTGGCATGATGAGGTAAATACGACTCTGATTGGTGTGATCGTGGCAACCCCAGTCTAACTAACAACTCGACATCTACACACATTTACATACCAATTTAGTTTTCACGGGAGACTCACCTGAAACCCAGCCGATCCTCTGCTTTGTAATATTCTTTAACTAAATGTGCTGCACAAAGGCCGCCTCGTGCTTCAATTCGTACGATATCCGAGATCTCACAGTATATGTTCATGAAGGAAACTGCACACAAGGTCGCTGAATACACCTCGGAAGGCAAGGCGGCCTTTTTGCAGCACGTTCACGTTTAAGAGTATCACAAACGTGAGATTCAACTGGGTTTCAGAAGTGTCTCAAATGAAAACCAAACCTGTATTCAAACGAGTATAATTGTCAAAGTTCGTGCAATTTGGGTTCAGCAGAACATAAGGTTGACGGAAACTCAGGGACTGCTGTAAGAATATTTTCGACCTACGACCTCACTCAGGGGTGGATCCGTGTTTCAACAGGAATGACTCAAACTTCCCTTACTGAACTCAGAAAACGAAATAACGATAACCTCTGGTGGCTAACCACTCGTAAGGCCCTCATATGCCTTGCGTTGAAGCATTCAAAATGTTCCAGTTCACGGGGATGCTTGCCACTTTACCAAGTTGTCTCCCCTGTACTGGACCTACTCTTGACAGGATATATCTGAGTCTGATTCTCAGATCGTCTCTCTGGAGCCATACAATTGCATTTTGATCCACAAGCTCACATCTTTCTCTATGCAAGTCTGGGCTGCCTCCAAACAATGGATCATTAGACTTTTTACACCTTGGTGAGAACATTCCCGAGAAGCATCTATTCCATATTCCATCGGCTTAGTTAGTCGTTCATGTATTCTAGAATGCAGGTTGTAGACCGTAATGGCATCCTGCAATGGGACCCACAGAAGACATGAAGAGACTATCAGCAGGCGAAGGTGAAGGCTTTGGAAGATTTCCGCATCATGGACAATATTAGTTGAATGTCGGTAAAATTTGCCTCCCTAATATTATTAGCTGAGCCGAGTTCTGACCGCAAAACATTTTATCAATGCGCTTATAGTATACGTTGAGAAGTTTCAATTGCTATTCGTCGACTGATAGAAGGGTTTTCGATTTTCACAACGCGTCAAAAATACCTTGAAATCTTTTGATAGCCTTGGTTTAAACAAACTCATGCCAAAAATTTTGCTTCTTTGAGTTTCCAGCAAGATATTCAAGCTGCTCGTGATCAGAATAGAGACACCTAACTATGTTAGGCTTATTATTACGTGTCCTTGCGCCCAAAGCCGTAGCTGGGTTCTCATAGCACCAATTAGTTCTGAATGAGCTCGAGATGGCTCAGTGATTAAAGTGCGAATTTACTGACCGGAAGGTCCGTGGTTCGAACCCAACCTCCGCATCTCGACTGCTCCTGTCTAGTCTTGAGCAACCTGGAAGTATCTCAGCCTCCGTGCTTCCTTCGACTGGCATGGCAGCTAGACACCAGAGGAGTATTACAGCTGAACGATCGTTTTTATTTTTACTAGAGTATGGATACTGTGTAGTGCGTCCCGTTGGCCATAAACTGCACACCGGACGCATGATATAGGAGATGTTTGTGTGTAGACCTGCTGCACTGCATAGGTCTCCATGAGTTAAGTTCGTTCACGAATACTTTGTTGTAGACTATTACAGTAAACACCACTTCTGAGGAGCAAGAAATAGTGTATTCAGATGTCAGAAAGAAAACAGATGCCAATGGTACTAAGTAGTAATTCCGACTACTTGTACGTAGCGTTATTACTCGCCAAACGCCCAATGCACCAAACCGTAGTTTTCAAGCTGGCCATTAGACTAATATTTACGACAACTTCATGTTTCTGGTAATCCCTTTTGTTCTGTTTTAGTTTGCCCGGCACTTTTTCTTTAATAGGCAGTGCAGCCCAATAATGGTCACATAATGTAACCAAAAAGTCTAGCGTTTAAAACTGGTGGCTGTGGGTCGCATTAGTACTGGATATCTGGGTGCGCTTCTGAGCTTCCAGATCACAGTGGTTGAGGACGAGTGACTGGCTTTCCTCATTTGTGCAATCACTGAATACGGTTATGTCTGACTAAATGATGCAACCACTCTTTGCATCCGCAAACGTTTGTGGTCGTACGAAAAACTCATCAAAACCTACGTAGACACATTTGTGCTCTACAAGAATTCTTGCTTTCTTCGTGCTCGTTCAAGTTTGTGGTTGATGGGGAAATAAGGCATTGTTGGATGATAATGCAACGTCAGATTTGTAATTGAAGAGAGAATACTGGTAGCTCAGGTTGCAATGATAACCGTTGATTTCTCTACTGAGCTGGTTGCAGACAGTTGAAGTGACATCATCAGTGCGCTGTGAGTGAAAATACTGCAGTCCTGGAGGTATCGTTGTTGTAATACAACCTGCGGTTAAGGATGACCGCATGGTCATCCCAGGGGCAATCTAACTGTGAACTGCTGCATAACTGCGGTCTAGATACAGATATCAAGTGCATATATTGGTATATGCAACTGCATTCGTACATATAATATTACTATTCCATATTGCCGCACTTGCCCGTGGAAGGATCACTCGTGCAACTGTGCGAACAAAAGTGTGCTAGGAGTGGATTCCTATAATGAAAAGCATAAATTCTGTGCATAACAATGTTGACAAACAGCTGGGTTTTGTGTGTTACACCGCCGACACAAATGGAAATTATCCCATACCTCAAGAACCCCCATCGCCTTGTCCAGGTGAAATTCATATATGCTGCACTGATTATTCCGTTTCAGAAGTCAACAGATTGCGGTCAACCTCGAAGAGGACACGCATCAAAACATTTCAGTGATTTACTGCCAACTATAAGCCGATTCATGTCAAAACAGTGTCCCTTTATTTGTCAACACAATGACATTTGGTCGTTCATACTTGGCGGGAGGGGAGCAATTTTAGCTGTTAGACTATTACCCAAGTTAAACCCTCCAGGGGGTCATCAACAGTGAACAGCTGCCCAGAAGATAACTGGTCCATACTAAATAAGCCTGAACCCGCTGGACCATCTGGATTGGAATTTCCTATGCATTCCATTCCCACCAGATCATCTCAGTGTTCCAAGCGGCTGGATTCGAATCACTGTCCATAAAGTATATTTACGGCTAAATTCCGTTTGATTTAGGGCTACTGGTCGAAAATAAATTGCGCTTGACCCTAACCGAGTGATGACACCAGGGTGCAAATTACACTAAGTTTCACAGTAATCGTAAGGATTATGGTTTTTCTTGGGTACCGTCCAGTTGCTTTTGCAGAAAGCTTATACTAATCGTTGTTGAAGCGGACACAGAAATTTCGTATTATTCCTGGAAATCTCTAAAATATCTACCACTGACTTATAGGAAGGCGAAGGTTTTCTGCCTAGTTCCTGAATTCTCTTGAAATGTTGTTAAGAACAGGTGAAATGCACGCAGTAGATATTTTGTGAACATAGTCGAGTCTTCTACTGACTTGGCACTTTCTCACAATTTAGTCCCTTAGGTTAGCGGTCTTGTAATGAGGTATAAGTGTATCAGAATGATATGATTCACGGTGATTTCAGATGATGGATAAAAGTCGTTCAACTGAGGTACTTTTTAGATATGCAGCTGCCATATGGCTCATAGGTCTAGACACAACCATCTGATTACTTAAAAGTGGGAGCCAAAATTCACAAATTTTGGTCAGTAGCTGAGTTATCTTGAGTTTAATAGCATGCAGCTGACATTCTGGCGAGAGAAAGCCATAGGAAATGAATACTGATACACAATTTTGGGGAAACATGGGACAGTCTGGATCATTTTTTCACGTTTTAAGGAAAGGAAAGTAGCATAGCAATGGAAGAAAATAGTAAGATCCAGAATGCGGACAGGAAACAATCACCTCGACGTAGCAGGAAAGCAGTGCATCAAATGTCACCTGCCGACTTAGCGGCTGAGGTCAAATTTCCGTCCAGTTGCCATACACTACGGTTATGTATATTAAGATGTCATGAGTCTACCTCCGGTTCATATGAAACGACTTCCAACATCAAGTGAAAGCAAAATGAATGTGTCGCTTTTCATGTCACAGAGGAACGATTTTCGGGTTCTAGGCCGTGAAAGGAGAATAAGTTGACATCTGGATGCACACAATGTCACAGTGAATGAAGAAGCCCTGATAAGGATTGTTTTCGATCAGTTTCAAAACACCGTGTTTGTTTAGAGAGGGAAAGACTCTTTAAGCTATTCTGTGCGCCCTGCTAATCGATGCATAGGACCCATCAGTTTGTCTCACTTGAAATCCCTCCTATATGATGTATGCAGATCAGACTGGACCAGTTCAACGATGGGGTAATTTTGGGCGTGTGTAAATAAGTGCCACCCCCCCCCACACACACACACACACAAACACACCTCACCTGACATAATTATTACCGATTATACCATGGATGAAGACCACTGCGTCGGGTTTTTTTAACTTGACAGCATGACGCAATCCAAGCAGCCCGTGACAAAAATGACATCTAAGACAAACATCGGATTAAAAAGAGATAATCATCTTTGCCTCCGTTTTCCAATGGTTTCGCCTCTCGAAGTGCAAATATGTATACTGGAGGCGCAAGTATACCGCCCAATCCAAGTATACCGCAAGTATACCGCCCAACAAAACTTTCCCAAAAAGCCGTCATTGCATGCAAAGTAACCACATTGACCACATTCTTGAGGTTTGAAAACCAGTGCATCGATGTTGAAAGTGAATAACTGTTTAAGGCGTATTCCGCACAGTGTCGCTGCCACAACAGATGACTTGATCAGTGTTAAATAAGTTTAGTGAATTGAGGCGATTGCTGGATGCAGTCTTGAGCTGAGCAGAAATCACGACGCCCAAACACAATGCATCAAACAATATCCCACTAGACCAACTCCTTGGCGCTTCATTCTTTTGTTCGAATCCACAGGAATCTCACCTATTTTCCCCGTACATGCACGTGGGTAACCTAACAACAAATCATTTTTAGACAGGTGTTGGTCGGTGCGCACATACCTTCTCCTGTCGACTCTGAACAAGGTGCGCGCTGAGTTTTTTTCGCATCACGGCACCTGCTGCATTTTCCCTTTAATGCAGTGAGCAGGTGGCTGTATCCGACACTGAGCAGGTGGCAGTGATGAAGCTTCAACATCCTGTCATAATTCGAGTGTGCATTCACTTCGTCGTGAAGTGGGCTACTGTACATAGAGTTTGCAAGGCTTCTTGAATGAACGCAAGACCTGCCGTTTATTGGAAAACTAATACTTCAGAATCTCCAAACCTTTGGTATGGCAGATTCCTGCTAGAAACTGCATTGTCTGGTACTCATCGTGCCTTCCAAAAAAGCCAAGCCTGAAGTACAGTTATGGTTTAGACTTACAAATGCATATCCGATTCTCTAGAATATCGAAAATGATAAAGTCAAAAAGCCACCAATAAAATAACTTGCATCCCGGTGAACTTGTCACAAAATTTATTGAAAACCGTTCGTTCCAGAGTACAATGCACCCTGCTCTCGAAATCAAACCTACACCCGAGTGCTCGCAAGTGATAGGGGGCTGGTCAAAGTGAAGGGATAGCAATATCTTCTTCAGTCCTAGCTCTAATCCTATAAGCTGACGTATGGGGTGTCACACCCAGCTGGCAGTATAGAGTCACCAAAAACAGTATATTGGTCGTGTGTTTTTTTGCCCCTTTCGCTCGTTCGTTTCTTAAATGGCCAACCGCACGGCATATCTTCCGAAGTCCCATTCACCGCACTGAATATCACACTGGAGTGTGTGAATTGCAAGTTCAGGTGAACTAGCCTTCATACCTTAGGAAACAGTACGTTCTTTTTAGTAAGTTTTTGCGCGAACCCGATGTGACGGTAATTCAAGTTCCCTTTCATCGTTGTTGGGTCTAATGCGTTCCCATGAGGATAAACACCCTGAACTGATAACACACGTCGGTGTTCTCTTCCAGAACTCCCACCAGCTGATACGTAATGCACAAACACATTTCTTAATGCACTCCAACTGGTCTATGTTGTAGCTGCAGCGGGTTTCGGGCATCACATACGTTGACTGAGCGATTATACTCTGAATAATGGCAGGAAAACAGGAAACTGTATTCTGGTGCGAGTAATTAGTGCGCAGAGACGGATCGAAATCCACCGTCATAAAGTGACGCGGGCTGTTTCCAAAGTAGCCGGTGAGTGCTAAACGTAACGAAATTACTACCGCTGAAACGGTTGAGAAGTGAGGTATAGCGTGGTCAGTTAAGCTAAACGGTTTAGTAAAGTAGGTCTATAATACTGGTAAGGTACGATTTTCACAGTATATCAGTCACTTTGGAGACAAGCTTATGGGTGATACTCACAACCACGAATAAAGCTAAAAGTTGGACACTACGACGGACAGTTTTCTAGTCAACTAGCCTTCGGATAGAAGATTCGGGAAAGATCACCTTTTGAGGCACTGAATCACTCAAGGTCTTGGGCAACACAGAACCAGAGAGCCTTTAGGCATCTCCTACGCTGGTCGAGGAAGTTGCTATGGCTTGCTCCTCTAATCGGCTGTCTAAAACACAGTGAGTCCTAGTCCACTGAAACGCAATGCTGCCACTAGAGAAGGTCTGCATCCAGCCACAACGGACATGACAAGGTTGTCGGCCTTCTCTGTCATCGTGCCTCATAAAAATTATGGTACGCCTTTAACCAAACTGAGCAGTCTACAGAAACGTTACTCTTTCGAAACAAGCTGCACTGGTAGGTGAAACATCGAAGGCAAGCCTTAGTGCGGAATTTCAGTCCTCTTATCCATATATTAATTCAAATGTAACTGATTATTATCTGATTGACCTTGCTTCTCTGCGTAAGGCTGCGACGTAGTCAGCCTGGAAAATCTAACTCTTTATATGGAAATTCCTTGATCCTGGGCAAATCCACTGTAACTGCCGACTAACACCAACCAATTCACTAAGTGGTCTCGTTTATACTACAAGCTACAAGTTAATAGTGAAAGGCAATCCCATCGCACTTATAAACTGTTGAATTCATCTTTAATCAAGAGAACACCAACCTTCTGGTTCTACAAAATCGAAATGATGTATGTGAAGTGAAGAAATGAAGGGCCCCCAATAAGCTTACCGAAATCCATTTTGTCCGAATC
The DNA here is from genome assembly GCA_004794785.1 of Opisthorchis felineus. NCBI lineage: Eukaryota > Metazoa > Platyhelminthes > Trematoda > Opisthorchiida > Opisthorchiidae > Opisthorchis > Opisthorchis felineus. The sequence continues at coordinate 674,512 of SJOL01006474.1, forward strand.
GTTCTGATGAGAATGAAGTTTGGCCAGCTGTGTTTGGTAGATAAATCTAGCGATCTGTTGCACAGTTTCCAAATCCCCTGTATTTGGTGGTCCATCATGCATATTTGCTAATCGACGTAATAGTTCTGCTCTCTCATTCAACCATTCACCAGCTGTTGGGGAGCCATTGGGATGGAACTGGTGTAGAGAGGAAGTCACTGTTTGTGGAGACATTGCGGGAACGAGAATATCTGAAACAATCTGTGGATTGGATATAGAGTTCTGGATAGCTTCTTCACCGAAGTTTCCTTTGGAGTCATATCGCAAAGCAGAAAAACTACTGGGACTGACAGGTGAAGTGTACTTCTGGTTTGTATCTGTCGATAACGGGCGAAAAGCGCTGAGTTCACTGTGTTTCAAAGAGGCTGGCGGCAGCCTGGAACGGCAGGCTCCTAGTTCGTTCATTAAAAGTTTTTGGTAGAATTTGCAGTAAGTCTCCCTCTGTAATAGCGTATCTTCGTACGTTCTAAATGACGAAGGACAGTCGAATGGTATTGTTTTCATCGTTTGGTACACATGGGATTGCGCGGGAGCATGCGCTGGTACCTGGAGCTGTGAGTGAAGCATTACCGTTACTTTGGTGAGCCAGGAAAGAGCCCACTTCGCACTTTTAGCTTAAGCAGCTGGTCGGAAACTCCATTCTGATTGGCCCTGTCGTGCGCTGTCACTTTATTTTGGCACAGTAAGTCAAGCGCACAGCGTTGTAAACGGAGCGCGTGGAGGCGAAGGGGTGAAACTGCCAGGGCAGGCGTAACGCGCGTGCCAGACACGCACAAGTCCCAACCAATTATCTTTTGACCGATATCAACGCGCGCATTCTGATTGGTTAGCGCACTCTGAGCTACGGATGCGCTTCAAATCAGCAGGCCATTCGGCCACTCGGCTGTGGGACATGAGAAAATAGTTCAAGAGTGTAAGCCCCATCAAACGTTTCCGATATGGAGGCATTCATCTTAAGAAGCTTAGACCTCGTGCATCTAATGATCAAATGTCGATTCCACTAAAAGTCGTCTTTATGATGGCATTGCATGACGAACCTGAGAGACAATTATGTTCAAGATGCTGCCAAAAACTTACTTTTCATTCTTCATTAGCTATGTTTATTTCCGTCCACTTTCATTTGATTTGGAGCACCGAAAATGCTTGAACTACAGAAGATAACTACAAAAATCCTGGCAGTTGGAAAGTACCCACTACACTCCAATAATCTGACATACTGGGTGCTGCCATTTTGTGCGAAACAATGGGTCACAAGTCTTTTTTAAACCGGAAGATAGTCTTATTTTACATTTGTATTCTGAAGCATTTGAATGGGAAAGGTTTACCGCGTGAATTTTTGCTTCGACCAAGAGAAATATTGTAGATGTTCAATGGCCTTTTCTGTGCTTCATTAAAGCACACCCAAATCCACTAACATGACCAGCCGCATATTTGTGGCCAGCTACTGACACCTCGTCAGTACGGATGACTAAAGTACTTATCCCTTTGCCATAATAGGGTGAACAACCTTGAAAAAGCCAGGCAAATTTCACTGATTTGTGGATGTACTTGTAATAGGGAGTGGAGGATAGCTTAACACTCGGGCTCATCGTGCGCAGACACACGGTGGTAACAAGGGGGATAAAGCGGGGCACTGTATCAATGAATGAGCGTTGACTGATGGTAGCATTTTCAACCCCAGTTCCCCACATCCCGTACTGCTGCTGTGTAACACCCTCAAACTACTATAGCATTAAACTATCGATAAATCCAAAGCTATTCGTGAGTAGTTCGCCATTTGCACGGAGTCGAGAGGCAGCTAATTCAGTCGCGTCATGAATTTCAGTGAGAAAAGTCCGTGCTGAATAAACCGTTCCCTCTAAATGGGGAGGTCATAGGGGGACTGCTTTACTTAAAGCACCTTGATCCACTGCCTAGCTTGTACGAAGCAGCAAGAACTCTGTCAGTACCCTCCATCGGAACATTTTATTCGCCTGTGAATTCGAGCAAGAAAACAAAATTACGTTTTTGGACGTTTTGATCCCCAGGAATACCGACGATGCCATGCCTCGCTGTGTTTATCCGAAGCCTACATGCGCTAGACAATATTCAGGCTTTATAAGTTTCTGTCCATTACAGTACAAACCTGCACTGGCGCCTACTTTATCCCCCACAGCTAGACGGTTTTGCATCTCGGTACACTGGCGGAGGGAGCTGAACTGCTTACAGATGTACCGTGACCAAATAACAACCCTGACTGCTCCATTTAAATACACCTAGCTTCGAGTGATAAGCAGTGACGAAAAAGAGCATTCATATCGATGTTTTTTTTACACCAGTCATTATGCTTCCAGGCTACTTAAAAGAACACTAAGCATATCACTCCAACGTACTTATGCCAGCACAGCTGTGTGCGAAAGCATACACTATGTTCCTGCCGCCAGTCAGAATACCAATTTCAGTCTTATCTACGACCCACCGCATCTTTCACTTCACTTGCAGTTGCGGAGACTTGAGACACAAACAAAGGAACACTTGCCCAAAAAACTCCACGACATATCAGCTGACCGTAACCCAACTTTGATCAAATCCAGGGGCAATTCGTCGATCTCCAAGTATCTAATCGACCTAGGACACAAGTAAACTCAACTCATCTTTCCATGTCTTAGTACGAAGCGAGTGGCCACAGAAACTGATGTACCTTGGTTACGCGTTTTCAAGCTGTCTACTGTGCTCACAAATGCCTAAATTTACCATGAAACTGCCATGGTTTTAACGAGTGACCTCTTTTTTAAGAATTCCATAAATACTCTATGCTGCACTATATTATACGTCACGCTGTTTCATACGTTTTACGGTGGGAGTGTATGAAATGAATTCACCCCACAACCTTGCTTTGTTTGCCTGAATGACTGTGCTATTTTCACAAACTGAGTTGCGATTGTAGCCTTGTATTTGGGAGCTAGTTGATATACTCAATCCTAAAGAAAACTTGTAAGTAACCCTTAGCAGAACAATATGAATTATACGGGGAACAGAACGAGTGCATTAAGTCTACCTGGGTAGACGCATTTTCAATAGCCACTACACCAATGTACTCAAGGATATGGACCACAACTACACGCATCATCTCAAAATTAGTGATTTTATCTGTGGGCTTGATTACGTGATGAGATTCTTATCTGTCCAAGCCTTACATAAATTGTGGAACCCATAAAAATTTACCGATAGTGGTCTGAAATTTACCGTGGCAGGGCAGTCCATGAATGCCTGTTTAGTTGACTGATATGGGGACATATTCATCCCGAACACAAGATTCAGTCCCGAGGACCTAACTAATGTGAACTGATAACTCGACAGTGTTTTTAGTGTGTTACCATATCGTAACTTCGTGAGTAGTGCGATTCCTGGCCCTTTCTTCCCAAGTTCGATTCCATTCATCATGAGTAGCATTTGTTTAAAGAAATTTACAGAGGTTTTTTGAACCATTTAAGTGACGGGCTACATCTCAGTGGGCTAGTCCCATTAGACCAGGCTGTTCGATATACTGCAATAGATTTTATAGGCACTAAGGAGATTATTACTTTGGCAAACCATCGTAATTTGTTTTGTGGTTGGTGCCAGAGAACAACTTCTTTGTGACCGACTGAACACACCTAGTGAATCAAGTGTCCGACTATTAGTTAGTTTATACACGCCAATTTTCTGGTGAGTTGCCGTAATATTAGAAAGAGTGATTAGTTTCCGAGTTTGTCAGATAAAGCGATATACCTTTGTTCGGTGGCTAAGCAGATCGATGTAGAAGGATTCTACATGCAGCCATTTGGGTTCTAGTACATCTAAAGGCATTGCGAATGTTGGAACGAGAGATGCCTCATATCAGCTTGTATGCACACAAATCAGCTGATTCGCAGAGGACTCAGGTCTGGTCAAGTTGTGAGTTGTGTTTGTAATACGGAAGCGGTGAGAAATAACCGGCATACTTTACTGATGTAGAGCTATACGTTTGCGTGACAGAACAGTCTTGCAACCTAATATGAAGGAAGTAGCACACTTTGAAAAGATTGCCAATATGTAAGGATTTCATTGCTTCTCAACATTTAGTTTAACTTCTAGTCTTTCCAAACCGACTGAGACAGCGATTTCCGACTTCATCCTTCACAGTCTGACCACACTGAATAGAATAGAATAGAAACGTCAGCACGACGTTTGCTACGATGCAAGGGGCTCCTGAACCATAAATGTAACCTTCTTTCATCCAGTGACGGCACTACAGTCTGGTTTAAAAATGAATCGACCACTAGGCCCATTCAGAGACAATAGCTTGCCCAACCTCGCCGGTTCTAAGAGATGTGGGTAGAAAATTTTGATCAGTACATCCGCAAACGTTCCGCGCACTCAAGAATACTTATGTTGATAGGTCACATTGCCCACGGTATCCCCACACAATATCTGTGTAATTTATCTGTAAGAGCATATCGGTGAGATGCAGCGCAAAAATCTCCAAGAAACCTATCAGGCTAAGTGGGTGGCCACAGTTCAGTATTTTTCCTACAGGAAACCGCTTTGACCACATGGCGATTTGGCGCTGGATGGGGACAACAGTTTCAGTTCATCGGTATGTTTTATTGTCGCAACATTAATGCGACTAGTGATGTGACCTCGAGATTGGAAGTTGACAATAACTTGAGTCCCCCGCGATGGGCAGTTTCAATCTGATACGTGCCATATTTTTACACGAACTTCTTAGCTATGAAACTTCAACGGTGCGCGTGTTTGCATGGTGAGAGAATTATCCAGGGTTGACGGAAGATGTTTACGGTTAAGATGTTTACACTGAAGTAAATTGAGTTCGCGGAATAGATCAAGGCAAACCGATATAGGGAGGCTAATCTACTGGGCAATTATGCTAGCACCATGTCCTTTTCGCGTAAAGTGAACCCTTCGATGGAGCCTGCTGAGAAGCGACGCCTTCACGGGGAAACATGTGAGCTGGAACTTATTTTTTTTCGGCTATTGCAGTTTCTCTGGACCACTTTCAATCAAAACAACTTAGGGGAATTTATGGTTTTAGCCGAGTTTTTATAACAATACTACCTCTGTATAACCCAGTGTTATTTAACAAACACTCCTATTTCTTCACTTGTTCACCGGCTCTTTGCAAACAGATGCACTAAATTGTCCACCAGCTCAACCTTAGCACTGTTAGGTAAAAGCCCATAATAATCTAAATTAATCATGACAGTTGCAACTTCTGCAGATGTTGTATTCACATCGTATCCTGCTTCGTTCTCAACATGATTGTTCTGATTCATCCCCAATAAAGCTGGGAAATACCGGACTTGAGTTTCGCTTTTTTAGAGCTAATAAACAGTGCACACTTGTACGCGTGCAGCTCTGAACACCGAAAATCGGACATGTGAGGCCAACCTGTTAGCATCAATTCAGCAGTGCACCCTGGACGCACCTAAATTATCACGTCAGAAAAGACGAAGGTACTCGTATCCGGGAAAGATGTGATTGTTTTGTCCGACACCTCAAACGATGATCCAGTGAGTATCCTGGTTTTGCCAACCGATTGACCGCTTGTCAGGATGTCCAGGTCAGGTAGCTACACGGATGTTTCAAACCAGCTGGACAATTTTCCTCTGGTTGCAGGTAGTCGCGGAATTCGTAGAATCTGCGTCTGCATCACGTAATTAAGAGTAGTTCGGTGAAAAGGTAGCGCAACCACATGTGGTTACGTAACCCACACAGAGTACGGTATTCATACTCTCCTTATGAATTCCGAGGAAACATACAGATTCGGCTGTTGTGGTAAGGTAATAATAATCTGGAAGGGATGGTATTTAAAACGGGTAGTTCATCATGAGTAAGTTAGCAGTCAGAAGTCATACAGCTATTCAGTGTCTTGTGTAAGGGACTGAATCAGAATCACAAGATTTTCTGAGTGCTACTATGCTGTATGTTGCTTACCTTACATTATCTTTAGAAGTCTCCCTTTAAACTTTAAAATGACAACTCCATTTTGCGGAAACATCATTTTAGAGCACATGCTCTTACTTCAAGGTATTACTTGTTTGGAGGTGATGACCGAAACAAAGCGGGAATCAAATACGGCAGTGCTCATTCAAATTTTCAGTCAATCTAAGGGTATACAGAAATTTCAAAACATACCTGAACAATAAACAAACGTGGGGTTATTGGCTCACTCAAAAATATTGATAGACGCCTCTTGGTTTTCCTCAAATTGAACAAATTGCCCATGGATCTTCAACTCTAGCCCTGGATGTACGAACATCTTTCCCGGAAAACTTCAGCCTTCATTAGATTCCTTGATGAACTACACACACTTGACCCTGGTCTGAGTTGATCTTTTTTGTTCGTTCTGCCCTACTTCGATAAGACCTTTTTGGTGACGGACAAATCGTTTCATGGATGGGTTATGAGTAAATCACCGATTGAAAAATGTTTAGCCACAGAAGGTTGATCTCCGACGATGTCCAGATTTTCTTTGAATGTGTAGAGCTCGATCTGTGTCGAACTCCACACAAGCCCAAAGGAACTATCAACTACTTATTGGTTGGTTACTTGGCTCTACCTACCTTTGGCGTAAAATTCTTCCTACCCGACTACTGGAATACGTTGCACACTGCTCAAAATTCGAACCTAAAACTACTTTTTTCTTCGATATGTTACTTAGTTTATGGTTGATTATAAATACGAAATGCTCCGTCCGCAATGTGAAAAGAGTTCAGCTTCACGGAAAATAGCAATCCTTTTTGCAAGATGGAAGTTCCGCATAAAGAGGTAGAACTGCGCACCCATCCAACATAGTACACTATAAAGAGGAACCTAGCTGGTCCCAGAGTTTGCATCATTGGATGTAATCTGTGGCTGTTCCATTTTAATTCTTGTTAACCCGACTACCAGTTAAACGACCATCTTTAAGTGTCTGCAAAAGTGCATACCCGCGAAAGTATTTCTAACAGGAGAACTGTAATGAAACCGACACACATACACATGCCGGTTGAAATGAAAACATTAGTCAGATTAGTGAGGAAGTTGTTACACGAAGGGTTTTTAATGTGGGTCCCGCATACTAGAACGGTAGTGAACTCAAAAGATTCTAAATCTAGCAAAGGTGCTAGCTGGAAGAATAATCAAAATGAGTGAGCAAAGTCGCATTTTCGGATTAAGGTGGTGTTCATAGGAGATTCATCGGAGTCTCGGCTGAATCTAACACTTACGCTGCCTCGAACAAGAAATACGGTTGCTGGAAATTCTGAGGCTAGGTCTAGCTGATAAGCGCTCAAAAGGACGAAGACAGTTGGAGGCTGTCTAAGAGTTTTATTAACCTTATAAGTGGAGTCCTATTAACAGGTTTGGGACTGTCCACAAAAACAACCGACTTCCAATGGTTACTTTTTCGGACAGTTGTTTCAAGACTGAACACAATACGGTGTTTGAGAAGTATGTTGATGGAGACTTCGTTGTAGACGGAATCCCCGTACATTACGTTTGTTACGGCGTTCTGCCAGTAACTAATCGGTGGGAAAGGTAAAAGTTTATTCCAGGCTTGAGTTTGCTAAGCCGAAATTCACGCTTTGCATTTCTACGAATTTCAGTTGGCTGATTGCTTTTCCCAAGCCTTGTTCATGCCCCAAGTAGGGGTCCCGAGAAAAGCAGTCGTTCAGCTTCACCGGTATACAATCGACCAGTCAGTTCATCAGTTTTGAGCTATTTGGGCTGTAGCTGAGTGGAACATATTATAGATGTTTGTCCTATTTTTTATAACTCGCGCATAAACCGACCGAATAACCTGTAATCTGAAGCTTCAAAACATTTATAAACTTGAAATTTTTGTCAGTCTTCGGTAGTGACGCATCAACTGAACACGACCACTGACCAGCGCTCCAGTCCGAAGAAGAATGCGTCTTACCATCAGTACGCTGGTTGAGTTCAGTCCCTATTAGGCAAAAGCATGTCTAGTCAGCATTTGCCGTGTTCTCCTAGAAAAATGGGAATAGCGGAATTGATTTGCTCGCTTTGAATGAACAGCAATCAAAGGCAACTTGTGAAATTCGGCAGCACTTGAGTGCTGACGCTCAAGCGGTGGTGTTGGAGAAATAGCCCAACCGGAAGCAGGTGGGTGTTGACATCGTATGTGTACGTGTGTTGTTGTTTGGTTGGGGGAGGGGTGGACGTGGAGAAAAAGGGTGTTGAGCAGAGCATTGTGTTCAAACGGATGTGCGAGCTAAACATCAAGCACGTGTTGATGGTGAATATTGCTCAGATGGCCCAGAAACACACACCAACACATGCGAAACGCCGAACTTCAACACTTGTGGCTTTGGTGTCGCGATTGTCTGAAAAGACGAAAGTGTGCGTGTGTTTGTATGTTTGTACAACACAGTCAAAGTTTGCAGCAGGTAATTCAGGCGCCTCATTAACACGGCCGACTGGATGCTGAAGTTCTTTAGCCACCTGATCAGGGTGGTGGCTTTTAGCTATTCACGTGTTCAGAGTTTAGGGGCAAACAAGCTTAACAAAAACGTAGGAAGGGAAGCAGACACGCAATACCTGTTGTGGTGTCCAGCAAACCGGATGGCTAGCGACTTAAACTCATGTGGTGTGTGAAACAGTTTGCGTTTATTAACATCTCGAACCTAAGAGTGTCGTATGACTGCTTCAAACAGAATCAGTGTTGTCAAAAACATCTCAGAAAAGCTTGGGAATGCAGCTGAGGTGATCAGAGAGGTTGAACTAAGCAGCACTCATTTCATCGTGCAACATGATTGCAAAAATATCATGCATACCAATCAAAGTTAACCACGAACTCATTGAAAGCGCCTCGAAAATGTACGTTGTGGGGAAACCCACGAAAAACTGGTGGTCTTAATGGTGTCTCGCACACTGCCCACTAGGGTTTATTGCTAATGCACCACTATTATACACGTTAATTTGTTCAAAAGAATACTCTTCAGAATGAAAACGAACCAAATGCAAAGGGACTAGTATAGACCTATTACATATATTTCAAATACTTGGCTCGATGATACAATGTAAACTGGCCACTTAGCGACGGTTCGGAGCCAGGTCTTATGGAGACCAATAGCCAAGTGGAGAACCGTTGCACAACCTTTCAAGCGAGCTTTGTCGATGGCCTTGACGTATCTAGTTCCGATGGTCCCGTCAACGTCAAAACTTTGGTAATATCCAACAACCTCCTCTACTAGGTCACGCTCTATGAACTCTGATTTGGAACAGAAAACAACCGTGTGTGGAGCTAAGTGCAGATTCGCAAATTAAAATGGTGTTACCGGACGATCCAGCTGAATCGCTCGTTTATGACAGTCTTCGGCTGATCGTGTTGCACCAAGACCGTTCTGTGTTTCGTTTGGAGAGATATTCAATTTATCGACCTATTTTCCCATGGGCTTCCATCAGCCCTATAGGTAGTGCCATAACAAGACGTGACTCTGCACGTGTTTTAAGGCAAAGCGATTAGGGACATGATCCAACAGCCACCTTTTGTGATCTTGTCCTTCTCAAAAGTATTACTGGGTACGTCGCGAAACACCCGGCAGCTGACTCATTGGTTTAAATGCCATTGACACCGGCCAACTCACCCTATACAGCCGGTGATATTTTTGCGTCGGAAGTAGCGCGAACCATACTCGATTCTGGCCTTTGAGCTACGTGCAGCCATCCCAGCGGCGATCCCATTTATGCCTAAAGAGAGCCGAAGACACCAAGTGACGGAACCTTTTATGGAGAGGACAAGGTCTTTCTGCGGCATCCGTGCATTCTAGCGACTGGTGTGGAACTTTGAGATGTGTGTTGGAAGACCTGAATGTGACCTTGGAGGAGCGGGTGCAGCTCAATTCAAAGGATCAAACTAAATGTATCGGTCACTTCAACATGCTCAATAATCACTTTCATTTTTGAAATGAGAGAAAGACGCCATATATCCATTACCTACAAAAGGGGATGTCGACCGTAGTGGTTTAAGGATCTAACTTTTTCTGAGCTGGGCAATTTGGTCGCAAGCGCTTCATCCTCAGTGCCTTGTGAGTGGGAGTGCTCTGAGGTTGGCAGTTTGACGCGCTTCCACTCACAGCGCACTGATGATGTCGCCTCGACTGGCAATGAAACGTTTGCAACCAGCTCAGCGGTTATCACTACAACCTGAGCATTACCATCCAAAACCTACCTTATTTCCCTATCAACCACAAACTTGAACGAGCATGAAGACAGTTGGAATTCTTGTAGAATGCAAATGCGTCTACGGCAGTTTTTGATGACTTCTTCGTATGACCTCAAGCGTTTACGGATGCAAAGAGTGGTTGCATCATTTAATCAGATATAACCCTATCCAATGACTGCATAAATGAGGAAGGCCAATCACTCGTCATGCATAGAAGGTAACTGAGTGAGAAAGCATTCAGCAACTGGCCACCTACATATTGTTTACCTAAGCGGAAGAAACGTCTATCGAAAGTGTGGCACAGCCTGGAACGAATGAACTCTAAAAAGGCCGATGAAGACAAGTCCTCACGCGTTTTGTCCAAGCACAACGATTTTTCCGCCAAACAATCTAAATTTTCACTGAATTTTATGTGCCTGCTTTCTGTCTCCTAGCCTTGTATCACACTGCCCAACTATTTGGTCCAGTGAAAATGAAGCCTTTGAATGATCTTTTATTCTCAGTGGGATAGGTTCGACCAACTACAGTTTGATTTTGCGAGATAATAGGACAAAAGTCAGATTACTTCGTTTTTTTTGTCCAAATGCGCGGACAGTCCCCCTCCATTGCGGGAAACTTCCGAAATAGCATGCTAATTTCATTCGCATTCGAAATTTGCGTGCTCATGATATTCGGCTGTTTCATTACGTCACTACTCTCCAAAACCTTTGCAGTCTGGCCGCTTTGTTTATAGAATCGTAACATGTGAAGATGGTTTTGAAAAGAGTGTTGTTTTTTGAGATGGGTGGGATTGCGTTTCCTCCCGTATTGTGCCATAGATGTGCATCTCTAGACACAGCCATAAACATTCCTGACGTGTGTTGCAATGCCTTCAGAGTTGGGGGTTTCATATGCCTAAGCCACATGCACAATCGTGCAGATAAGCGTCATTCCAACAACAACTCGTACTTTCAACGTCACTCGCTCTTGTAAGGCCGACTACTTACACTCTTTTTGCAGCAATAGCAATTAGGTTAGGGAGAGATCTTTTGAATCCCTAGATGACAATTCAGCATTCTAAATTTTGTTCAAAGCAGACGCTAGGAATATATTGGTTCGCGGCTACTGAGATCTATAGTATACTGTCAAACTTCTCCGCGGAGTATTCTTCTACGAGAAAAACTTTTCTTTTTTTTGTCGTTTTTGTCGATCTTGTCCTCTCTACTTACCACAAATGAAATGGAAAATGTCCGGTTGCATCGTCTGTTGCACCCATCTGACCAAACAGAGTAATCCTACTCCAACGTCTAATAAGGCATGTGTACGTCTTGGCAAATGGAAGTTGTTTCATTCTTTGTGTCGAGCAACCACGTCCCCTACTGTGTCCACCTCTTTAGAGCGACTGATTTCGATCGGCTCAATCGGCTGTCGGATTGTCCTATATAGGTTGCGACAGGGTGATTGGTTGCCTCGGTCATCCCCCCCTATTAAACTTTGTTCACCACTCGGTGGCGTGAATAGGACAGTTGTGGTGTGATATGAGGCATGCACCACTGTTACTATTTGTTAGGAGTTCAAGTGATTGCTGCTCGAAACTTTGCCTCAAGGCTTTGGTGTGTTCTGAAGGTTTTCACCAGAAAATCACAAGAGGATTGCTTTTCCGCTTCGAGTAAAAGGTTACCTATTATGGGAGTGTAACCCCCGACGGAAGGTTAGTTAATCCATACCGCAACTTCTGTCTCCCACCAAATGAAGTAAAATAGTCGAAATCAGACCGCTGTACCAATTTTCTTCGCTCTGTTCTTCACCAAAACTATCCTAGATCAGATCGTGACCTGCATAAGAATTTGATCACCAGCGAAGACTTGAGAAAATCTGAATATGTCCCCAGATGAATGATCGCTCCTACTTCATACTGAGACCAACCAGCCGGGTGGAATGAACATCATACACGCCAAAGCACATAACAAAACTCATCTAAATTGACCAACAATTCAACAGCAGTTTGAATAATGAGCCCGAGTTGGATTTGTGACATTATTTTTTTCACACAGCCATTCACATTAATATATAAAGTATTATTCAGTGTAAGCGAAAAGTAACACAGGTGGACTTTCCATCATTGGGTGTGGTCGAGAAACGAAGGAAAACAGAGGTTAGCCGAAGGTTTTGTTGGGATGCGTACTTTGCTTTTGTTAGGCTGACTTACGAGGCTACCGGAAGCAGAGACCCAATCTGGTATACACTTTCCTGAGTCCTCCTGCGAGTACTTAAGCCACAGAAATTCGTTTGGAGTCGGTTGATAATAACAGCTGTTTGTTGCGGAAAGTTTTCAAGGGAACAGAACCTATAGTGAATCGATCGGCACTGACTTGGCTGGGCATGAGAGTAAACCACTCCTGGTCTGTCAGATATGAGTGAATTGTTTTTGGCAGACTAATGAACGCCAGCAGATTTGATTCACTCTGCCCCTCTCCACTTATTTGTCGCAACCCCCGGCCTGTTTGACGGCAGACGATTTTTCATATTGAGGTTATGGCTGCAACAGCGTAACTTCCTGCATCAATTTGCTGCCCGACGATGCCCTCAGGCTAGACATGCCCGGTGAGTGCACCCTCAATAGTCCACTAGTCAATTAGTGCCAAAAACAGAGTGCGGATGATGCTTGCCGCCGGTGGCAGGTTGGTAGGGAGAACAGAAGAGCACATGCTTCTCTTGAGTATGCCTATGTGGACCAAAGTTCTCTTATGTATGAATGTGTGTGGGATTTTTGTGGAGTTTTGTGTCCAGAAGCTTTACATGGCACACGACTCAGCGGTGATCAACATTTGACATTCAGTTCAGTAGCCTACGATATGGAGATGCACATATGTAAACTGGTCTAGACAGATGATGTCGGTGAAGTCGTAGGTGTTCTGATGAACTATAGTTCTGATGTATTTCAGCCTTTACTTTGGGGCTTGCTTCCTGCCTAGGACAAAAGCTTATTTATTCGGACAGTAGATTCCATTTCACATCACTGAGTCCCCTCTAGGAATGGTCAGCAGAACCAGCCTCTGATTTTATCCAGTCCGCACCGGTCATTCAAATTGTTTTTCATGTTACTGGCCCACGTGGTGTACAAGGTCACTAGGCAGAATTAATTTTAAAGTGATACCTCATTTCACCCCATGTAGAGGGAGAGGTCAGCTAAGTGGTGTTACTTCTCACTTTAGTATCCTCCTGGATGGTGGATCTTCTCGAGATGGTGGTGACCCACCAGGACTAAGCACATTCTACCTCTACAGTTATCGCTTTCCAGTGCAGGTCTCATTTGCTCGGTTTTTATTAGGCTCTTTTTAAAGAATATGAAAAATTGGGACTATCCACTCCATTGTTCTCGGCCTGAGGGATCAACCACTCAAGAGTATTCTTTTTCATTTTCCATCGAAGTGAATGAGAACAGCCTAATAAGGACCCATTCCAGAGACAGATCCCCCAAATGTTGTGACAAAACTGAAAGCTTAAATGATTGATCTTTGTATGACAATGCAGTTAGGGTCATAAATTCATGGACATATACAAGAGTTATACCACTGCTCAGCCCTTTTTGTGTAGTATTCGTTCATCCGGACTTAAGCACGTAATTACGTAGTGGTGTAATAAATACACCACTGGTGAATAAAGGCTCAGTAATTCGACAACTTGCAACACAGAGTGCGTATCAGTTTTAGTGGAAAAGAGAACGAAAAAGAAAAGGGGAGAGGGGAGAGGATAATTCACACAGGACAGCAAGATGAAGTAATTAATTAGTTTAGTTGAAAATCCGCAAAACGCGAACCCTTAATAAAATTAAGATCAAACGTCTTGAAGCCTCCTCTCTTGGAACCAAAACGTAAATATGCCCCAAAATGCACTAATCCGTACATTAAAGTAGAGCGGTCAACTGCATCTTAAACGAATCACTGGTTGATAAAATCGTTCAAGTGGATATGTGACACAAAGGCCGTCTTATGTTTAATTGGAACGGGAGGCGACATTTCGACGTATTTTGGTTCCTATTGCGTGGAACACAAGGTTGGTAAAACCTCTGACAGATCACTTCAAGTTTCGGCCTTTTTGGGCTTCATCAGAAAGACCAAGATTCGAATTTCCAAAAGTCTTATACTGTAATTGAACACCAGATTGTGCTTATGCGGTCAGAAACACTCGTCTGCACAACAGGATGCTATCAACCAGAAATCCAACTGAAACTCAGCTGAATGTATCGTTTCTAGGATTATTCATAATTAAAAAGCTTCCGTTCATTCTTCTGATGTGCGCAAGTGTCTTTGGTGGCCACGTGACACTGTAGTGAGTGGTGAACTTTGATCACCATAGGAGCACACGATCGATCCCGTTATATTCACTTGTTACCCTCTAGTCAGGACAAAGGCAGTAGTGAATTGGTTCCAAGGAATAACCACATCGCTTTGAGAGCTAGCTTTGCCCACTTTATCACTTGTAAAAAGGTTGACTATCAGGTGGTCTCTCTTCTTCCAAATAAATCAGGTGAATACGTTGACCAAAAACTACGTTATCGGACAGACTGGAACAATTACAGTATTGGGAGCGACAGCAGCAGCAGAGTTAAAAGAAATTTGTGGGATAAAGGGGAATGAATTCAAGGCTAAAATATAAGCAGTTGTAGACAGGCGCGGATAGATAACACAGAATGCACACAAAAAGACATCGAAGCCTTTGAAATCAGGCCTACTTGACTCGAAACAGCGGGCTACTCGATCAGTGCAAGACTAATGGTGAAGAGAGTCGGACTGTGAGCTTATGAAGCGGGACCGAACCGACCGCCAACGTCCTGACAAGTAAAATTACATGAAGTCACTCGGCAATTTGAAAATATGCCGGTATTTTGAGCAGTCATGACGAGACAAATGGAGCCAATGACTAAGTGTTTTTTCTTGGCATTTCAGGAATAAAGCGACTGGGTAGACACTTCAAACTTTCGTAAAAAGTGAGTAAAAAGTGAGTTTCAACCAGAGCTACCTTCAAATTAGGTAGTTTCACTGAATAGACGGAGTAGTGATGGCCATCAGAACTTGCCTGAAAATTGATAAGATAGTTAGATGCACAAGTGTATTCTTGTTATATTAGTGATCCACGGGTTTCATAGATTATTATAGTTTGTTTTCTTTTGGTTGACTGACATTTGTATAGTCGCTGGTGGTTGCGGGATTTGTAGAATGCGCGCTCACATTACTCTCGTTTGAGCGGTGGTCCTCCAGTCGTGGCGCACTAATTCTGGTGAGTCCGCACTGAGGGGGCACTGGATTCCAGTTTCACTCTTGTTAGAGCTCCTCAGAAGTGCATTTTCTTGACCATGCAGGGGTTTGAACTCCGAACGTCTGATATTTGTTTGTCAGACCTGCACACAGTAAAAGTGGGTTGCGAACCAACTCATCACTTTTCTCCCCCTTTCATACAAGTCACGTTATACCTGCAAAAACTCTTTCCAAAAAAAGCCTTCCACTAATAGTCTGTATTAAATGTGTACTCTATGTGACTGGGCAGCTCGCTCACACAAAAC
The DNA here is from genome assembly GCA_004794785.1 of Opisthorchis felineus. Lineage (NCBI taxonomy): Eukaryota > Metazoa > Platyhelminthes > Trematoda > Opisthorchiida > Opisthorchiidae > Opisthorchis > Opisthorchis felineus. Next base: position 690,282 of record SJOL01006474.1, read on the forward strand.
AACTCCCCGCCTTTTGGTGGAGATTTCTTACTGTAAATGAAACCAATCTATGCGGAAGAGCAGAGAAGCACTGCACAGCTGTTTCATCCTTATTGGGAATCATCCAAGTGCGCATCTCACGAAACTCCAGAAAGTCTCGACTTCCCGGCTGGTGGTTTGAACACTTAACTGTTCGGCTACGAGCAGCTGATCAGCAGTGTGACTTACTCGCACTTAGACAAGATATAGTTTCTCGGCTTTTCTCACTTACGGGACAAAATCTCCACGAATATTCCCAAACCTACTCACACTACCGACATACATCCGGCTTGTCTATAACAGTGACATGAAAACAGGGCTGCAGCAAAGCGAATGACGGTAAACGGATAAATGGTATACCCCCGTGGGAATGAACCAATTTACTTGGAAGTTGATAGGACCACTGTCATAGCATTGACGATTGCTAACTGATTGGAAGTGAGCAGTAGGAAAAGGGACAAGGTCACGCGACAACCCAAAATGGACTACCAAACTCAAAACAATGCCACAGTGTCTAGTGGTACACAGAACTCTCTAGCGCTGATGTCCTGATGCGTAGAGAACCGATGTAAGTTCAGCTCGAAACAGTCGATTTGAAGATCACAGAATTTATTTTAAGACAGCGCAGGAGGTGCTCTGGGTGAACAGACGTTTCATGTGACTGTCTGCTGGTATCACACCTAATGTCGAATACTCAAAATCTGTGGAAACATTTTTAGGGTAGTGCCCCCACAAAGTTTTAGCTTAAAAACCGTTTGAAGAGAGGTGTGCTTCAACGAACCATAAACAGTCTTTTTGTTGTTCCAGATCTTGCCTCAGCGTTTTAAGCGTGTGAGTCCAACTGGGTGCAAGTATTTTTCAAGTAGATGAAATCAGTGTTGTCTTAAAGCTGAGGAGATCTGAACAAAAGAGCTGTAGCAGATTGGAAAGATAGTTCAAGATAGTTTTACTTAGAACTCTGTGTCAAAAATCAGAGTATTTTCTGATGATCGATTTCCTGAGATAATGAGTGAAACAAGCTTGAGGTTCAGGCCTTGAAAGAAGACAAATTGTTGAAGATTATTATTTTCACTCAGCAGCTGTCAGATAAATTTAATCGACTTAAAGGGCCGCAAATGACTCACTCCGCAGACCGATACACTTTCATTTAAGCAGTTTAGGATATGCCAAAAACTGGGAGTTAAATGGCATACATTACAACCTATGAGTTGTCCGGTCTGACAACCGATCGCATAGATGCTGTGAGCTAAGCAAAGTGCTTCAGATTTTGTTGCATGAACGCATTGAATGACGCGAATTTTTATTGCTGCTCTGTGTTACCAAGGTATCTGGCAATGCATAGTTTTCTGTTTGATTTTATAGAATCTCCCGACTTCTGAAGAAAAGCTGACCGCGGCAACAACAACCTCACACAACGGCGACGTTTCCCCAATACAAAGGTAGTCAGCAGTATCCCTTTTTTCAATAACACGCAACCGGAAACTCTTTCTTGTTCACCTAAAATCAACGATTCGGTTGCTACACAAGTTGTGGACGATGCTGATGCAGGGACAGAGCGACAGGTGCTCATCCCACTCCGCGGTGCGATGAATATTTGTGTCCCGTGGGGCGAACCTCAGATTGCATCTCTATAATTTGAATGAACGGAAGTGCTAATGGACATCGGGGACAATGTGTCGACCGGCTCGGAAGCGCGCACGAACTTACGTGCTGTGTTATTTACCTACCTGTTTAGGGCGGGAGGGACATACGCCAGCGTCTTCATCGTAAGTGGCCACCCCCACCTTCTGTCTATAGGCAACTCTCAATTTGGTGCATGCATACACAAAACAAGTGTAAGTGGGTTGCAACAAGCGAATAAAACAGCTTTTTGTGTGGCAAGAGAGGACTCTAACCATAGGCTTGATGAGCACCGATTCGCTGGGAAGATCTGGAAAACTGTAATCAACGAAACATATTGGTCAGCTGGCATCGTTTTTGTTCGTTTCACTTAGTGAAATTTCGGAGCATAGGGTTTGTCTTATCTTGACTTACAGAACTGTGCTCAGAGTGCTCAAAGTTATTCCTGATAAGCACCATGTGAATTTCTAGCTGCGGGACAAAAATCCCTTCATGGAAATTAACATATGTTGGTGTGTAAAACCGAAGTCTCTTTGCAAGAATCCACTTCTGTGTCAAAGGAACTTAGGTAAAACTTTCTTGGAAGCTGGTCATAGGATATCGATAGTTAATTAGCACCTCAAATGGCTGTTTGGGCTTACGTACGGAGGGGGGCAAATAGTACTCTATTTGGACTGTTTTGGATTTGAACTTCAATAGTGAACATCCTGAGTAGTTAAACTCTAACATTTCGACCTCAAGATACCACACTTCGGGTGCTACATCTCGAAGCACCTCATCTGCAGACCCCAATGTGTAGCCACCGATTTTTGCAAGCATTTTCGTTGACGTTTTGCTTAGAATGATGTATACAGTCGGCAATTCAACATGTCGGATGGTTACTGTCAACACTAGATTTCTGGAAGGAGGGCAAACTGTTGCAGTCTGAAATATGACACGAATTTGTTGTCCCTGTAAGGCATATGAAATCTCAGCTAAATCTCTCGTTTATGAAAATCTTCGGATATAGTGCAAACTGGAATGTGATGTGGCCTCTGTGCAACACACTTAGTTGACGAACATCATAAACGAGAGATTCAGCTGGGATTCACTTTAGTCTTTCATTAAAACCAACTTTGTCTGCAAATGAGTGCATTTCGCCTCTGTATAGTCTTAGTAATTCACCGGTCAGTGTCAACACTAGACTCCTGGAAACAGGATCATCTGTGTCAAGTATGAAATGTGACATGAATTGCTTATCCCGGCACACATGCAAACCAGTCAAGTCACAATTGTCTTTCGAACGTAGTTTTGAAGTAGTACATACCTTTATCCGACGTAAGAATGGCGGTTTGATACAGCGAAGCACAAACGCTCAGTTAAGGCAAGTGACAAACTAAGCACTGTCAGCTGGCGCCACGTGCATTCCTTTGGACAAACCGGCGATGCTAACCGTCAAGAACCCACAGTGCTTGTAGTTCTGACGAAAGGGATGGTCAAATGTTGACAGTCCATGTCAGCTGGACTAATGCAAACACGCCGCAGGCATACAATTCGATGAAGGACTATTCAACATCGGCACGTGTTCAGAATTTCGGTTCCAGGTCTATTGTTCAGCACCAAATACAGGATAATCAGCTTGCTCGACCAACTGTTGTGGATGCCTTTGGCCACAATGGAATATTGACTTCGATGTTTCTTTTTAACACGGTAGTATTGAAGAATAGTGCGCAATGCAAAGTGCTTTTGGACAGGCTTTTGAAACAATTTTTTGGCCAATAAGACAGGGGTAGTGCAGACTGTTGCAAGGAGATACTTCCCATCATTGGGATTTTATCAACTTTTTCGGTGGATATCCTAAGTGAATAAGTGCCGTGAACTGGATGTCTCACAGTGGAACTTGTTCAAATCTTCCGGGTGGTCAGCTGATTTAAACTGCGAGTATCTCCAAAGGTTTTGTTTACAATAGCTCTATCTGAGCCAAGTATATTATGATCATTCAATTAAAACTTATGACTGAGTAAACCGCTAAGTTTCAAAGGGGATCTATAATGGACTCTTTCAGAATTCAGACCCCTCGAATTCGCGGAATTTTCAATTTAGTTTTGGGTTGTCCTTCGAATACCGGGAAACTGAACCTTCTAGACAACCTTCGGGGAGCGAATGACTTGCTTGGATAGTGCCTGCGTAATTGGCAGGTCAATTATAAAACACCTTCGGAACACATCAATGGGCTTTTATGAAGAGGAGAGAGTGAACTGAAATCTTTCCTTTAACGGCCTACATGCACGGGACAGGAGGACAATCCTTACCCTAACATCGGTATGAAAGAATGAATTCCACACTAAATCAGTGCATTCAAATAGCAACTTTACGTAGTATTCTGGTCCCTAACAAATTACCGAGTAGGCCTGAGCTTTTTCGCATACGAGAAAGCAGCTTGCCAATCTCCTCTAACCCTTGTACAACAATTAAATAATCTCACGTGAATCCGTAACACAAAGCGGGCATTCTTGACAGTAGTCCAAGCAAGATATGTACGGGTGGTCACCTCCAATCAACGGATGTTTTCATGGTCACTGTCAGAAGAGAATGCTGACCAGCTTTGAACCGTGTTGTTAGGATCAGTCGATGGTTCAGGCTGACCCAGGATTATCTGGACACCATCTCATGCAGCTGATGACCACTGCTCATTGATCAACCGTGTGTTTCACGTGTACCGAAGATTGACCAAACTGCCGTCTGCCCAAATAGCAACCCTCAACACACACGCATGTACACACAAACGGGGTTGTATCGCAGCTTCTGTAGCGCACAGGTGGCAAGGTGTTCTGGTCACGAGTGACTGACCCTCGTGCTCAATATCAATTTACCCAATTGTATTTGTGATTTCTGACATCAACAACCGAGAGCGACAGCCGGCAATCGTGATACCATCATTCTAAGGATGATCAATCGGTCACCATTTTCGCGTGGATGGACAAACTTTTGATTACAACTCATCACGTTCTATATTGCGGGTCTGGAAAACATGCGTATTGCACGCGTTTCTTTTACCCGAAGCCTACCTATGCCATCTGGCAGTGGAATGCGCACAGTCCAAACGACAGAGGGAGCAAACTGTGATCACATGTAACAGCATGGTAACAAAGATAACGGTTACAATTATGATTGCCTCGGAATGAACGGAAGACAGACACCATTATGTAACATATAAGTAGGCTTTCACGGAACTCAGAACTATCACCACCGGTTTCAAATATTAGTCGGGCACTTTTAGAAAGTAGGGACGATTTAACCCATATCCACACTGCATGGACAAGTGATTTTATGTGTCCAGGGGGATGTCAGATTAAACTTCACTGCAGAGAATCTATATAGAGACGTAGTAAAAAGTAAATGAGTTTGACTGACGCCACCTTTTTCCTTAAGAGTATGGTGTTCCTCCGAAGGGGCGCTAACTTCCCGAAAGCACTCTATTGGAAGCGCAAACTTTTGACCCTATAGCTACTGGATTTCTACTCAGAGCTTCACTTGGTACAGATACAAGAAGTGAGTGAATATAGTTTTGTTACCTGTCCCAAATGAAACATGGCAGTAACTTCAATGAAAGATATCCCTAACTTTTCCGCGTCAGTGAATTAAGTGGTGTCAGGTGGCTAAACCTTGATAACTTTTATCAGGTAAATGAAAATGGGAGACCTGCAAATGCAATCCACAATGATGCGACACTGGGTTTCATTGATGCCAAATTTGTCGGCTATGCAACCGATTGTAAACTTGTTTTGATATGATTATTTTGGGTATTTTGTTGTAAAGAGAAAGTGATTGTGCTTCTTTCTGAGTCATGGCAATCGTTGGGTCGCGGTTGAAAATGAAAGCAAAGGGAAAATCCGTTATTTCACGTGAGATCCAAAGACCGACCGAGGGAGTTGATTGGTCAAATCGCTATATTATATATATATATATATCGTGAGGGGAAAAGTGTTACTGCCCTCCTCCCCATCACTTTGAACACAGTGAGGGGCCGCTACCATCTTAAGGCAGTTCAAGGTTATGATACGTAAAAACTGACTGAAAATGATCAGTTACTTTCAGGAATACCCCAATGGAAGTAAATAGTCACTGTATTGGTCGGTATGAACAACGCTCAATAGAGCAACTACTACGGCCAGTCGACTCGTTATTTAGATGCCGCAAAACAATCAACTCTTGTCCTTCTATGATAGGAGTGGACACACACAAATGCATTCCTACCAGGACCAGCAGGCTGAGAAGTTCTTGGAATGTACTCTTTTCCAGATACTGTGTCTCTCAGAATGTGAACAATTTACGGACCGGATAATTTTGCGCCCCACTCAGAGGTACAATCTTTTCAGTACCCTCTTCTAGGGATAAGCAGTATATTCCTCTTCTAGTACGGATTCGGTCGTGTCAGATAGCTTATTGGGATTCGCAAGCACAACTACCCTGACACTTGAGATTATCGCCGTCAGTGTTGCTATGTGGTTTATTTCTGAGGCGCATAATCACAATATGAGGGACAGGTGTGAAAAAACATATTGAAAAATAGAGAAATTTTCCATTTGAAGACGTGTCGCCAAGAGTTTTTTTAGTCAAGCGAAATGATCCCCAACCTGTGTAAGAATGTTCGGCATGGAAGAAGGAAAGTGAAGAAAGGACAGACAATGCTCAATGTTTTTCAGGGCACTGTGGGCGCTAGCACAGTCAAGACTCATACATCATGCTTAGGGTAGAGTCGTTGGCAAGAAAGACAACTCAATGCCATGTACCACGTAAAAAAGTGTCGCAACTACGTAAAGGGCCAAAGATCGTGAGCAAAGTACAAATCACTGACTGCGATCTTAGGAAGCTTCAGTCAAGCAACAGTCTTGGCGGACTCACGAAAACAGATATCGTAATATGAACTGATCATCCGCTTGTGTACCAAAAAGTCAGTAACACAATCAATGGTATGTGGGGCTGAGATAATAGCGACGGAACAATCTCCAACATCGTAGTTCTCATTCTGCTTACTCCACACAGGAATACCGAGTCCATCCAAGAATAGGATCACGTTTATTCATCGTCCATTGGCGCTGCGAAACAGCGATGAAGTCATGCTTGATAGATGAACTCGCAGTGGGTGTTCTCAGTTCCACTAAGACGGTGTATACCAGACGAAGAACTTTTCCGAGTTCTCTTGAAACACGATTATGACGAGCACATCAAGCATCATGTCCGATCCAGGAGGACTGCAGAATGCGCACCAAACTCTTCGGTTGACCAGAGTTTCCGCGACAGAAGACCATTTGTTCATCATGACCACGCCAGGCGTTTCTAGCTTTCGTTTTAAGGAGGGACTGAATACTGTAGATAAACACGCAAAGAATCACACTTTCTGGAAACACAAACCGTTGATTCGAAAGAAGCGAAGCAACAAAATCTTACAAGTTATGACCATCAACGCTCTTGTGCGGACTAACGCCCCAAGCAGCAACAACTTTTCCCGGCGAAGTATTCCGGCCGTGGACTTGTCCAATCCTTGCAAATTAGCGAAACGTACGACCAACTTTCTCTACTGTTGTGACTCGACGGCGTCATTGATCGACTTGGTCCGCTCTCCACGTGTTTTGAAGTAAATATCATTTATACACAGTATTGTTCGGTGCCCTAAGTTAGACTGCAGTTACTTTTCACGAGCCATCGAGCAAAGCGGACGTCGCATCTTCATACTTCTTGTGTTATAAGATCTAGATGGTGGCTTATTTGACTCGACTAATCTTCTATCGGTTGGCCGGCACACAATGGGCTTGCTGGTGACGGGATCAAGAGATAGATTTCTGTGTGTGTGGAAGCGTCTTGGATGTGTGGAGGTTCACAAGCAATAGGACTTACTCTGACGTCATGATGTGAGATTATGACCCTCGATAAAAGCCTAGAAAGTCAACACTAGCGAGTGAATTGTCAGAGTCGGATTCCAAGACTGATTCTGTGAAATCCACGGTCTACTTGAACAAGGTCGTATAGGTTGCAGATTCGTATGAATGTGGAGCTGTTTGATCGACGGTTTGGTCGAGGCCGCCAGATGACGGTACGTCTGAAAGTGCTTTTAAGCTAAGCATACTTAACCTTGAGGGAATCTACTCATAAGATTTCTGAAAACTCTTCAACAGCCCACGATTGGTTTCAGCCACCTGGAGCTCATCAAGCAGGCGCAGTCTAGGAGTTTCCGTCAACCTCATGTTAGGTTTGAACCCAAATTCCATGATATTCGCGAACTTCACTCATTTGTAAATCAGGCTGATTTTAAAGGGAGACTGAACTGAATATATATATATATATATATATATATATATATATATATATATATATATATATATACCGTAACAACACCGTTTCCCAATACAACACTTTTCATTTCAAAAGGCAATCTTTGTCAGCCGTAAACGGTTCTGAAAAAAATAATGCACACATTGTTGATCCTGTCTACACTACTTAATCATACTCCAACTCCCGAGAAAATCCATGTAGTTATCCAGTAGTTTTATACGCTGTCTACGTACATATACACAACACGCTCTGATGACAGTCAGATATGGGACAATTATTCTTCCTACTGTTTACATCAATATCTTTGTACTTGGTGAACAGTTCCATTAATCACTCATTCTGCCAAGTCTTTATGTGTGTATGCGAATGTGCGGTTGCAAATGCATTTCCCTGGCTACGACACCCACAGATAAAACCAGCAAGAAATAATATATTTTATTCGACCGAACCCATTTGATGCTATCTCCTGTTGGCATCAATTCGCGAATGCATAGCAGGACACAGAAAATTGTTGGGTACTATCGAATGTGCATGCCTATGCCCACGAATATACACATACACATACGCACACACACACACACACACACACACACATGCGAACGGTGTACCGCCTGCGACGCCTAATTCGCTGGCTGGTTCACTTGGCTTGTTTCAAGTCCTACCATAACTTCTCAGTTCCATTTCTCCCTACTCCAAATCACCTGTCCCTCCCCTCCCTCCATCCTATAGTTGGCCACCAATCCCACCAGTTTGAAATGCAGTCTGAGAATCATCAACGAACTTACCAGAATAGTTGCTATTTTATCTAGTGCAGACTTGCAATGCCGAGTTGCCGTACCTCTTGCTCACTGCATCCACCAGTGATGCCGTCATGTACTTCAGCGACAGAGTGGTTTGTGCCTACCAACAGTGAAGGCACCCTGTCTCCACTTCGCGGTGAATTAGCCGAGGTTTTGGTTCTGGGGTGGGCAGATACTGAAAAATAAGGGCTAGAAGGTGGGTGGTGTGGCGGAATAGGTGGAAGGTTATGGTGGTGGATGCCACGAAAAGCATCTTCTTACTATGTGGCGGCGAAATGTAGGAGAACAACTCCACTCACTCACTCACTCACTCACTCCTATCTGCTCTCGTCATCATGTGCATGTTTTTTATGGTCTTCTTCCGGGAGGAACGCTTCACCAAATGAACCCACATTAGCGTCAGTTGTAAATACTACTGTTTAACTCCCCTGAAAGTATGGTAGTGGGATTTGTACATTTTCAGTGATAAGTATGCACCCCAGAACACCGGCCAACGCCCACACGTGGACATACGAACACTAACCGAATAGTTTTGTTGTCCCGCATATTCTGTTGTTATCTCTAATGTAATTCGGAGCACTTAGGTACAGTATAACCTTTCCCGAAAAGCGGGTTGTACAGTGGCCACGCCCTAACCACTGTTGGTCTTTGTGTGGCACTGGCTGTTGGAAGGCATGTTAGCAGTTTTAGGAAAGAGCGAAACCAACTATTCCATTGCCACTTTTGTTTTCTAGCTTCGGTTCCTGATGCTATGTTGAGAAACTGTTGTGACTTGAAGGCAGTCTACATAGATTGACCGATAAAAGCAATGTTTCATCCCTGGTTTTCGCTTTATGCACTAAATAAACTGCGTGAGCAGCTGAGGAGACTGTTGTTGGGTGCGCGCGAGCAGGGCGATTCCATCATGTCCCGCTAAAACCTGATATAAGCAAGTTTTTGGAAATGCCACGTTCTCATTCTCATTGTACTCGGTGCCTATCATAACGCTGTTTTTTCCAGCGTATTTCATCACGTGGGAACATCATCATCAAGGGAACAAATCTAAGTGATGTGTGAAACATAAGAGAATCGAAGTTATTCGTCATGAGCACCATCACCCCAAAATGCACTATTAGACGTGAAATGAAAAATGAGTAGGTGATTGCCCGTGATTGTTGGCCGAATCCCCTTTTGGATGGGCTATATTTCGTACTCAACCGCAACTAAAGGTTCAAAATGAAACTATGGCAACAAAAATGAGATGTCCCAAACTTTCACTGTAGACTATGAAGCCGAGTTCTGGTTTATTCTATTAAACCGTGGTTGCCGTATATCACAAAAGGTAAGTAGTTCTGTAATCAATGGATTTTAAGCTAACACAAAGGGAAACTAAACATATACATATAGTTAGTGGACTGGCATCTGTTTCCGGATTGCCGTGTTATATCGAACAAGGCCGATGGACCCCTACGCACCATAAGTGACGTCTTATCTGGCTTCCTCCGAGCCGCGTGTACAAATAGTTGAAGAACCTGCAATCGCTTCAGTTCGAAGTAATAAGACCGGAGAGTGAACAGGAGAGGGCAATTAAAATTTGTCAATCTACTCAGCTGATGGACCATAGCCATCACTCAGGTGGGACAACTAAACAGCCGACGTCCAAAGTTTGTGCTGAGTGTGGTGTTGTTGGTGTGCAACATTGCTAAAAGGCATCCAAGGCAGGGTGGAATGTTCAAAAGGTAGACTTGCCTACCTATTCAACGAATTCCCCGCAGGTGACGACAAGCAGTTCACCTATTCCCAGAGATTTCAATATACTGTAGGCTTATGATAACATTTATTTGGAAAGTGTGTGGTAAACCTAAGGGTAAACAAACTGAAGAACCGGACATTTTATTCTGGACGAAAGTATTTTCTCAACTTATGAAACACAAGTGAATCGGTATAGCGCCAGACCAGTTTCGTCTACGACATCATCATCACGATTGACAGTTTCAGTACCCTATCCATATATGACGGTCTTTGGGGGATCAAATTAGAGATACTTTTCAATGATTTTGTTTAACTTCGTGATCTACGATCAGTCTCAAGACTGAATCCTATCACCCTCAGCTAGTCAAGAAGCTCCTGTGAGGATATCGCACTGGAATGCGAACACAGCTATTAGCCCACATAAACAATTGCATCTCTGGAGATCAGAAAATTATGTGGTGTGACAAAAGTTCACTTCTTTTTGATGGACATGAAATTTCCATTAACCCAAACAGATTGTTCACGGTCAGTCCTGCATGCGTATTCGCGCGCGCGTGTGTTGGTGTTTGTGTGTGGCATTTTCATCTTGTTGATACAAACCTATGCAACAAGAACTGACTTACGAGACCAGTCATTGAAACTCTCCAGTCTTAACTTATCGCTGTCGTTTGCTGCGCTGCCTAGTCGCCGTTGCAGTTGTTCAGACAGGATGTCTTGTTGACCCGCTATCTTCCCCGGTTTCTTACTGCTGTCAATCACCGTAACGCGGAAGCGGAACTGTGCTCCAATGCGAAAACTGCGAATTGCCGAAACATCTCTGATCAAACATGTGTGTTGGGCCATAATCTGTGTCCAAGTTAGAGAGAAACTTTCCAAGTGAAAGAGTCTTTTCTAGTTAACGAACATCATATATGGTTAGATAGAGACAAAAACCAGTGTACGTTGCATACAGTCCGCTGTTTTCGTTCCTAATCACATAAGTTAACTGCATGTGATAAAATTCGAATGGTCCGTTTTGCCATAAGCCATCGATTCGTTGGTGTCACTCTAGAATAAACAAGACAACTATCAACCATTGCAGTTTAAATCGCACACCACATGATAGTGAAGTTAAGCCGAATGCACCATCTACGGAAAGCATGGGCGACGGTTATCGAAATCCCATGTCACTAGGTTGTAGGTTCGACCTCATTCGTAAGGTGCTTACTTTTGGTGGTTCTTGTTGGTACAGAGCCCGTCAACTTTTCGGCAAAGAATAAAACGGAATTCTTATGAAAAAAGAAGACGAACCTATAATCCACTGGAGGGGACAAAAACGAAATCCAAATTGGCCCGTCAGTACTCCTTCGGTGTTTTTATTAAATGTCGTGTGGTGGCACGAAATCCTAGCATGCCAATCCTATAAGCAGATACCCTAGTGAACACTGGAAAGCTTCGTAAAGTGAATAGGAACGTGATCATGAAATAGATGTGCAATAAACTCATGTGGTAGCCGTTGGAGTTCAAGGAGAAGCTCTGACAGGATGGCGATGACTACATGCCGACGAACATTTTCCATTCACCTGAATGTTTATGACCGGCGCGGCAGTAGAGGTTGAAATGACAGTGATAGAAATTTCAGGACTATGCTCAGCTGATGAGCCCCAAATGGGCAAAACCTCAACGACCTACCGCAGCTTAGTAACTAATATCATTTAAAGAACTTCGGTCCAGCTAAATATAAAGCTGGTTAATAATTTCTTTGGTAATTGCCGCAAACGGATGATTCGGTTGTGTCTTATTTAAATATCTGTTTCCCACAATTTTCATTCTTGAATGAGTATTTAACCCTACTTAAAGCGATTGTGGTGACCAACTGTAAAACACATACTGATGAAGGGCTCACCTGGAACCCAACTGAATCTCTCTTTTGTGAAGTTCTGCTTCAACTGAATATGCTGCATCAGACCGCCTCATGTTTCGATACATCGTATCGAGAACATCATAAGCGAGAGATTCCGCTGGGTTTCAGGTGAGTCTCCCGTCAAATGTACTTGAGTGTATAGGTCGAATTTCGTGCAGTTTGGGTTCAAGTAGAATATAAGTTTGAGGGGAACTCGGGGACTGTACCTACCTGATGAGCCCCAAGAAAAGCGAAACCGATCGTGGGCTGCCGAGGAGTTTTCAGAAACCTTATAAGAAATGTATTACTTCTACACAAGATCGATGAATATTTGGGGACCTGTTGAGCTTGGAAATGACGAAACAAGTGAAGGGTCATCAAAGATTTTTATGAGTCTGACTAATTCTGTTGTTTCAAGGTACTAAAGAACATTTAGCACGTAACATGTTAAACATGTAACGTTGAACATACAACAAAATGAATGCAGTACAAAAAGCTTTGAATGTTCCTTGAACTTTGTCTTCTGTCCGTAAGAAAAACACAAGTTTATTTCCCACCAGCAAGCAGTATAGTAAGAGGAGCTTATATTTGTTATAAAGCATTTACATTAACCCGTTGGTGACAACCGAGAGTTTCCAAGGTGAGCTATCTGCAGGCGCCATAAGTACAAATTTCCCGGTTATTCTTTACAGGTCGAATTTCTGGCACGGGGAGTCTTACGGTCAAGGTATCTCTTGGCTGAAGCTGATGTAACTTCTGAAGGAGCGCCCGATTTTCGTTTGTTTTGAAACTATGCTTTTTAGTCCAGTTTCTGTCAGACTTACGCATTCAGGCAGTTCCTTCCCATGTCGAAATCTCATTTCAGTAATATTGGAATTCGAGAGGTGTTGGGACGGCAAAAATGGGGTCCAGTCTAGTTGGTTCTCCAGATCTGAGTACTAATTGCACGTGGTCTACGAATTTTTCCATGGTCACAATTGAAACTGAACCAGCTGCAGATGGTTTTGATAACGATATAACGATCATTCAGCCGCAGTCGTTTTCGATGCTTGGCTGCCATGTCATCCGAAGGAAGCCCGAGGGCTGTGATACTACCAGGATGCTCAAGCCTAGACATGAGCAGTCTACATGTTGAGGTTGGGTTCGAACCACAGACCATCCAGTCAGTAATTTCGCGTCTTAAACACTCAGTAATCGGGTTTTAACGGTAATACACTAATCCAGCCATGTTTGGCTCGCTATCGACAAGCTCTATTAGAATTAGCAAGCAAAGTAGCAAGCTTTCGCTAGGTTGCGCTCCGATCCAGTACTTTACCACTGCAAACGATTTCCATTTTCATCTTCAAATATTTTGGACTCATTGAGCAAAAACCACTCCCAGAATCCGTAAGAGTGGAGCCCAACAACTGTCATGGGCAGGTCAAGTTTTCTCGAATGTTCGAGGTATGAACCGTGGAAGTTTATGGTTGGCAAGCACAATTTTATCCTGGATGAATTTCACTTTGGTTACCATCTTCCATCCTCATAAAACAACGGGAGCGTCATTGCAGGGTCTTTGCTCAATATTTAGTGGCAAGAGGGCCGTGACTAATCCTGTCTTTATGAGAAATTGTCATCTACGTAGTATTTGTGACTTGCAAATTAGGGTCACGAGGTAATCGACAAAAGCCACTTGCGCCCGGTTTACTTGAAAGTGGATCCGAAAACAGAATTGAATTCAGCTGCGTTAGAGACAAAGTCTCAAAGACAACCGTGAAAAGTGCTGGCATTCCTTTTTTGCTCAGCTTTGTCTGGAAGCACCTAAATGTGACAGAAACTTGCTTGTCATATCTGACTGGCAGAAATGAGACCATGATCGTGCATGAAGCCGGATGAAACAGCATCATACTTTCGCCTTCCAAAGTTAACCAATTCAATTATACGCTCCAGCAACTGGGTGGGACATATAGATTCACGCAAGGTAAGACAATAAACTGCAGTGAATTCCCCAGAGAGTGCAATATTGTTCTCGAGTTGCTATGGTCTGTGCCCATTCATGAGTGAATGCCTAATAATGAGTATGGCTCACTACTTGCTCCACACGTGCGAATCGGAGCGTGGTGTCACCAAGCTGGATAATGTGATTATAAAGTGAAATCGAATCAAAACACAACAGTGTTAGCGGGAAACCCAAATGTGATAAACTTGAAACCAGTGGGTTACGAGCATCTGTAAAGAAGCACAGATACAAACTGATTTTGTTCCATCTGTATCCAATTTCCATATTCAGTGTATCTTACAGCGTACCACAGCCACTGAGGTTATTTCCAGTTAGAAAGACAACAGGTTTTGAAATAAACTGCACTAACGCGCGTGAGGTGTTGCGTGCAAAGTAAACAGATGTGAGTGGATGAAATGAATCAGTAAAATGCCTTCTCTCAAGAAGAGGCGCGGAGAAAAAGTGCTTGCGCAGGTGAAAACTAATGAGTTTAAAGTTGTCGTAAAACCAGGTGCTTACAAAAAGAAACCGAGTTGTTCGTCCAGATTGAACGGTATTTTTACTGGCCCCCTCGAAAACGAAACCTACAATTTTCAGCTACTCAGGTAGAAAGCACTTGGACTAAAAGATGGCAAGCTTAAACCGCTAGGTAGTCTTTGATCATCTGGAAAAGTGATTCACTTGAAAATAAGTACGAAAGTGCGTTTTAGAGTACCACGCCCGAATCAAAAGCAGCGGTGATGAGAACTGTCCAACCGTTTTAGCTGACAAAAAGCAGACACACTAGAGGACATACAGATAAGTGGAGGAAAATGTATCAGGTTTATTTTTGTCCACTGATGTTCTACTGTATTCAGCCGCATAAGATGTACTTTTGTGACTAATTTGGTGTTGGTTCGGCGTTTTGATCAGCACCACCTGAGCTCGATTTATTAATTGGGCAATAGGGCATGCTTCAGACATTGTGATTTTCACACTTTTCAGCCAAAGAAAAGCTGTTTGAGAATAATCTAACCTAATTAAGCTTGTCTGTGCGCAAGAAAACCACTGTAGCCGCATTGGTTTGTTTGTTTGTGTTACACAGTTCACAGTTAAAATATCCATCAGTTTGGTGATCAGTTGACTGCTTTATCCCGCATATGGCTGTCTAATGTAGATGTGCACAAAGGTGAACTAACTGAACTGACTAACGCTTGCGCTTTCGAAAAGGTCGAATCTGGCCGTTTTTGAGAGAACATTTTCTTGCTTTTAACCAGACCACGCTCGTAAACATGTTCGCGGTGACTGGTGTAGTTAGCCAATATCTAAGTGTCAACAAAGGGCAAGTAGCCCATAGAAATAGACTTCTTCCGTGAGAGGCTAGTCCTGTACACAACCCAAAATAGCATCGCTTTTCAGCTGCAACCCAGGTTTCACTCCCTGTATCAAGGCCAAACTCAGAAGAGACCAAAAATTACTTCTTCCCAATAAACTACAGTGGGGTTTACTACATGAGAGACTATACTAACAGAGTGCAATTAATTACTGCATAGCGGACAAAGAGAAGGAGTTATATTCGATTGCTCTAGATGTTACCCACATTCACGCGTGCAGCCTTTCTCGCCAATGAGACAGCACATAAATTATGTTGACAGCTTGAGATGGTGTTCTAATTCCAATCGAGATTTCTTTCTGTAAATGAAGCAACTCTATGCTGAAAAGTCAAGAAGCTCTGCACAACTATTTCATCCTTATGGGGGATCTTTAACAGTACACATCTCAAGAGACTCAAAAGAACTTCGAACACACTATCTTCCGGTTAGTAGTTTGAACTCTTAACCGTCCGGCTGATCAGCAGTGTGGTTAACTCGCACTTAGACAAGATATGGCGACGCCCATCCTTCAATCAAGGTCATCACATCTCCCTGGCGGTCTGTGAGGTGTGAGTTGTTGACGATTCTCACAAACAGCTTTTTGTCTTTGCAGCGCAGACTGACTTCACTCGCAGAACGAAATCTAGACGACATCAACGATGGCTGTTGTCGCATTCATTCTAGACACCCAAATCTCACGGGCCAATTTTACACACATATTTTCACATGGACCAATGTGCCATCTTGTACTGATCCACTATTTTTCTATCGTCATCTGCTCCGACATTTCACCAAGCTGAAGCTGAACACGCTTCGCCAGTTGATGACAGTGCTTCCAGCCCTAAATTCTTCTCCTGTAGTTTGCTCACAGTGAGAACTGAAGTAGGATGCTCAGAGCGAAAAGCACGAAACAGTGTTCCGGAAAATACGATTAAATCACTGAACTTTATGACCATTTTACTTCTCATTGGGTGGACTATTGATTTAAGTCGTCGCTGTATCGGGAGGCCTTCAGTAGGCAGACGACGACTTCCTTCTGGCTTATCACGCATTTCAAGTAAACTATATAGGAATGCAGCTGTAAATGATGCTTCATTCCGTCGGGAGGATAACCCGATAGATGTATGGATAATGTTACATCATCAGCGTTACGTCTGAATTTTATAGCGGTTGCAATTCACACTCATATATGCTAAGCAGAGAGGAGTATATATGTGAGTACGCGTGAGGAAAGGTTGCTCGCCAGGTTGCGGATTATGCAATTTATATGTATCATTTCTGCATCCAAATGGTCTTGAGATAGTCAGGTACATCGTTGGATCTCAGACGCCAAATGGGCTAATATGAAGTTCGTTCCACGTTCTCCGGCACCTTGTTTTGAAGGTGTGAAGTGTAAATAAGGGTCACTGTTCCATCAGTATGTTTCATTCATTGCTCCTTGTACACAACTGATCTTGTGAAAGTCATAAAATGGAGTCTGCTGGATGCTGCTTGAGTCAAAACCGTCCTATTTTCTTTCCCTTCACTTAAATGAGCATCTGTGATGCACATGCGCTGTTCGGTGAAAGCCAGGCAACTGTATTGAATATGAAGGTTTCATCTTGATCGAACTCATTTTGTGGTGCCCGTGCGTTTTTTGAGGGACGTGGGCTGACTGCTCCGAGGAATGTTTACGTATGAAGTTCAACCTATTGTGTGTAGTCAGAATATATTACCGATAAGTTTGATCAGTGCACTGCTTGGTCAAGGCGAAACCGTTTTAAGATTAGAAGGGATCACCACTCAGTATTGGCATTCCTGCCAGCTTTTTGGTAATTGGCGTCAGTAAATGATTAGAGCCATCAAGGATACCCTGTTAAGTTCACCGCGAACACCCCTCAAGTCAAGCATAACAGTGCCCCGAGTTAGCCGTAAAAGACATGATAAGATTACATATTAGAAAATTTCAGTCTTTGATGGATCAATAGCTTCAGAAAAAATCAGATATTCATAGTCGTACCTACTTATCAGGATCCAGACAGAAAAAAGTTTGCCAACAGGAAGGACATCGAACAGGAAGTGCCGTTCTTGGACTGACTAGTTTATGACTCACGTTACCTGAATAATGGTGAATGATCAGATGTTCTGTCAAAGTAGTCAGCTTTCTTAGTAAACGAACTGACAATAACAAAGCTTGGATTGAGGTTTTATGGATTTTTTGAAATGTGCAGCTGGATGCCGAAGGATCAAATCACAATGGCTTGTCGTCCTTATTGAGACTCATCAGGTTGTTGTTGAAGGATGGACCGCATAACTGCTGGGCTTGTTTCCGGATGAAACCTTCTAGGAGCGTACACGATAACGAGCTTCTCCAGCCGATGGAGGTGGGGACTAATTAGCCTCTGATTTGTTCCTCGTTGAGGACCTGGACTTCTACCAGGTGCTATCGAGAAGCATTTGATCAGGTCCTGAAAAGCTCTATCACATGTCTCCTAGTTATCGCCCGTAAATATCAAGCTCATGACATGGAGTCACCGGGCTTGTTAGGGTGATATGTAATCTGTCAGCTGCTGTTAAAAGTCTGCCTCGGGTATTACGGCTGTTCTATGAAAGGCATACAAAATAAAAACAAACCTGACTGGTAACCTCAAGCTAAACAGCCATAGTAATCGACCATAAAACTTGTGTATTTCTGTTCCCTCATTTGCTTCTCTAAAGATATCTCATCTCTAGCCTGCCCTTAGATGAGTCTGATATACACTAGAATGTTTAGTTAGAACCCCGAAGTTCTTATTGACTGAGAACACCGCACTTACCTATGTTCTTTCGAAGAGCTATAGGAGATGCTTCTATCTTGACGATATACGCCCATTTGCATACCAAATTACTTTCACAGGAGCTCCAACTGAATCTCTCATTTATCATGTTTTCCTTCAAGTGAATGTGCTGCACTAGGCCGCCTCATATTTCAGTTGGTACGATACGCCAGTATTGAAATGCATTGCACAGATGAAACAAATAAGAGGGGTTGTTAGCAGATGGTTATAGATATTGCGAGCACTCCAAGGATCCCTCGGATAGAAGGGAAACAACTTTTCTAATCGACAGACTAACCATTTCTTGTTTGTCCGTAGCTTTGTTGACGGGCGGTGCAGAGACTGAACTTCTTTCATTAGTTGGAATACAGTGAGTAAAAAAGCATGCACAAAGTCTTCAATCATCGTGACGTTAGTACTTCCATAAAGAGAGTTAGTCGATTTAGCCTGCTCGTTTGTGATTAAGCGGTCCATCCATACCTACTCGCTTCACCAGGCTCGCTGGTTTGACCTTAATCTATCGCACGATACACAGTGATAAGCATGTTATAGAAGCCAGTTGTTTAATTACGGTGCACGGACTTGCTTATTTTCCCCATATATTGGGTAGATTCAAACAGACTGACTTGACAATGCTCGTTGAAACACGTGGTTGGACTCCGATCTATCCAGTGATACCCGTTGGTGGTACAGGTTGGCTAGGTGACACCCTAACGTAGTCGCCTGACACCTTTGGAATAAGAGAAACGACCATCAAAAGTTGTGACTTTGTATGCGGTCATTAGTATTTTCGTAAATTCGTGAGATCTGATCGATGTATCAGTATCGGCCAACTCAGCAAGATAGATCCATGAGTAATTTATGGTCTGTGGTACCTTGGTGCTGGTGAAAAAATGACGATCCCATCTCACTACTGGATTTGAACAGTAGCCAAAGTATACAAATCCTTTTTTCACCGCCGATTGCTGCGGAACACCAAGCGAGCGTTATCTCAGAAGGGAGTTCCAACGCGACGACCAAG
This sequence comes from Opisthorchis felineus, assembly GCA_004794785.1. Lineage (NCBI taxonomy): Eukaryota > Metazoa > Platyhelminthes > Trematoda > Opisthorchiida > Opisthorchiidae > Opisthorchis > Opisthorchis felineus. Next base: position 709,791 of record SJOL01006474.1, read on the forward strand.
TTTATGAAAGAATGGCTGACATTCGTTAACGAACTGTCTGTCTAGATTATCTACCCCACTGGATGTCTAAAAGTAGTTCGCATTACAAGCGGTTTGCTCGGTGTCGGATCTTTGATGTGTATGAACCAATGAAGACGGTGCCCGTCTATAAGAATCGGATCGCCGGGAAGAGCACAGCACATGCGGGGAACATTTAAGCAACAAAACATCAAAGAGGATGAAGCGTAGGTTTATCTTTCACTCATTTATCAAATAAGCAAATTTTGAAACACCAGGGTTTGTTAATGCACCCCTCGATTGCTTCCCAGAGGCAATAGTGTAGAAGAAAACATTCGAGATCATGTTTAGTCCATTCACGAACAAAGCTTTCACCAGTGTAGTTCGACTTCATTTGAAGTTTGGGTCAAACGGGTGCCACGAAATAAAACGTGAGGGTATCCATGACTGACTGCCATAGCAAGATAACAACAACACGGGGACGTATTGAATTCCGACTTTTACTAATATGGAGGCGTTAGTCCAAAAAGTAAGCTACTTGATGTATGCTTGGTTAACCGGTTCGTACAATAGAGGCAACAAATTTCCCAAGCGCGTGTGATAGGTATCTTAGAGGTTCATAGAGGGAATAAAGTACAGTGTCTGATTTTCTAGTTTTGTTATAATTCACGTTATCCTCCGGCCGACTTTTCCACTAATTCAGTGAAAACCGAAAACACGTTCCTAGACTTCGTGATCTTCACTCTTGGCTGTTGTGTGCTATAAGCTTTAAACTTCGTTTTTTATTTCCACCCAAAGCAAGATCGAAATGTTGACACTTGAATTTCATTTTGAGGAGCGATACCTTAGCTAGTTCCAATGTATCTGTTCTGCCATAACAGCGATCAAGGCGACTCGGCTTATCGAAACATTTGGCGGCTGACGGGATACGAAGGTGCCTTAGTTGGTGTATTTGACTTTTGGTCGTGGGTTGTGACAGTTCAAAGGCCACAGAAACCTAGAAAAGAGAACGATCGTGATCCTAAACGAAAGTATTTGGTTCAGTTGCTGGACCTAAATCAGACACAGTTGTACAAATATTGGTATGATGGAATCTGCTGACAGTTTAGTTATTGTGGCTATCATTATCATGGTGAATACTTTATCTGCCATGAAGATACGGATTAAATAGAGCTGGTTATCACAGTATGATCGGAGTGCCGCACATAATTACAGATCAGGAAACGACGCAGTCGTAACTCTGACAGCTTGACGGAACATAAATGTACATATTTTTTAAATTGATTCCTACAGGTGTAGCAGTCTGGTCAAGTTCGTAGGTGGAGGTAACACCAGGAATGTTGTTTTCGATGTTGCACAGTGTTGTTTTGAAGGTCGCCAGTCCACATTAGAAATAGATCCGCAGACGTTTCGCTGTGTAACGAAGGAATGTGATGAGTAAACAAAGGCGATGGACACTATGTTGCGCAGACGCGCTGAGAAGGTAGCAAAAGGTTCTACCGACAGTCTTTCTTTCGTTAGTCGGAGCTGAGATGTACTATCATCACATAACCAAATATTTGGTGAGAATTTAGGGAGCACCACATTACGGACAACATACTGGCGCAGTAATTCTCCCAGAGGAAGCTACTGTTTAGAGTGGATCAACACAAGGTCTATTTAGTGAGATGAATTCTTATATGTGAGAAGGAAGACAACCAGCTCACAAGTTCATGACAAACGCAAATTACCAGAGAACATTATACGTTCCACTGCTAAAATACACAGCTACTAGAGAGTATACAACTCGTATTTTATTCAGATTAATCCTGGAAATACTCAAACTTCTGTCCTGAATACAGTGTTCTCTCTCACTAGCGGCCACCCGTGTAACCTAGACAAAATAGTTCCTCCAGAAAGGGATCAATATTCGAAGAGGGACTGGCCTATTTCCATGTCCACAGGACAAACAAATGAGTTCAAAGTAAAATATCCAATAAGTTACGTCACACAATATACTGTTACATATGATATATAATACGCGATGTTATACCATACTTTCTATTCCTTCCGCTTGAAAATGGTTTCTCGCAGTGGGCACTAAACGTAAGGTAATACCAGGAACTTCATTTGAGGTTTCTTCATGGAATCTCAATAACTGAAGATCCTCTGTGCCCTTCCCCATAGTTCCAAAATCAGCCTTCTTGTAATTTTCGTCGACTGTTTGCCCCCCCTTTGGGGTTGTTTGACTGGATGTCCTAGTCACTGCGACTTTTCTGTGAGTTCGCATTCCAGTTGCCTGTCTTGACCAGCCGGTCCGATTTTCCTGAGGGCACCGGAGCCTAACCAGTAAGATTTCTCTCACCGCAAGAACAGAGTATATCACCTCCATTCTAACCTAGAAATGTTCTTACTATCCAGGCTATAAATCATACAGGACTTCTCTCCACCCCTTTTGGAGAGAAGACGCCGTTAGACTGCTGATAATGGAAATGATAGTTTATTTCGATTACCCATCCCAAGCCTTCAACACTAAGTTCTGACTGACAAGGTAGTGAAGGGCTGGCCTATGCCAAGGACTCAGACAATAAGATGCCAAAAGTCTGACTCCTGGTACTGCTTCGCCCAGCGGGTACGTTTTGAATAGCATGAGGAGAATCGTACTCCTGGATTTTCGGCCTAGTTGGATGATGCGCCGAAAATCACGGTCAGCCGTTGGGGGATAAGCTTGCCTGGCTTTTCTAACCCAACCCTCCTCAGGGCATGCCAACACCCCCGCCTGACTGAGCATAAGTATGATGGTTGCATGAGGAAAGCAGCTTACGTCTACCATGAAATTGTTGTCGGGAACTGTAGGATTTTACCTTTGGAACGCATCGTCATACGATTTCTCACTGTACAGAGGAGACCTGTTGTTCTTCATTGTATTGCTTCCCATTAGTCTATCTGGCATGGTCGAAACTTAAGGAACTTAATTCTAGCTACTATAGCCCATTGAATTATTTCAGCACTGAAGCCTGACCATCGCGTCAAGGTGGGAGCATTAAGTCGGGTATACAAATATACAGACGCAGATAAGTGGTTTGAGTCACTTGTGGGAAATTCAGGGTAGCGACGAAAAGCCGGTCCAAAGAAATAATCGCTAATTAGACCCGTCACGGAATGCCCCCCCCCATGTAATGGATTTGGTCGGTGGTAACTCTGTCGGCTGCGGATTACAAAACTTGATGGACAGTGGCAAATCATTGTGTTCGGTAATCATTGTTTTGACTGAATAAAAATGCTGAATGCAAATCGAAATTTTGCGTACACACGACAGAAAATGAACGCCATTCTGCTATTGTTTATTCACGAGTTTTTGCTCTGAACAGTGCAGCTGAGACACGCCATAGGCATAGAATCATGAAAAAAGGGAGATTGAAATGTCACACAACCTTCACTGTACATTGTATGCAAACATAGTGAGTACAGTACTCTTGTCATAATGCATTTTTTCATGGACCGATACAGAGCGTTAGAGCAGCAGCACGTTCCATGAAATCAGACACATTATGCATGTGCTTCTTAGGTTTTCGTTGGTTTTTATCTGTTTGGACAAAGGCCGCAAACTGTGAGATGGACAAGATGACTTGGTAGAAGGGTGTAAAAGAGAGGACGAAGAGTTTAGATTTTGTTGGTGCGGCACGCCTTCCACGATGGGGTTCCATAACACCATGTGCTTGGCTGGAGACACTGCAAGAAATACTGGTTGGTCGACGTTAGTGCTGCCAGCTTTTTCCACGTTGTCTGATTGACAGTGTGAAGGTGTAGGCACTCAAGAAAACTTGCAACAGCTCGGTGCCACGTCTTTCACCCATCCAGTCTCTTTTCTGCTTTACACTTTAAGGTTTTAAGTATGATTAAACCTTGTGATTGTACGGCAGTGAAGCATCAGTATCAACACTGATGTTGCTGTCTCTGATGGTGACAAACGATCCATACTTGGAAAACACCTAGTAGCATTTTTGAACAGCACACTGAATGCCCGTTTTCCTTGAGTCTCCAGCACCCGACCTAGCAGACAAAAACCGTCAGTCAGTAGGAATTTTCCACAGCTAGGGCGGAAACATTTGAACGGGCGCACAATTAAATCAGAGCTTTCCGAGTAACTTTTGATTGATTTCTTCTGTTTCAACAGCTCTGGTTTCCATATAATCAGATAAACAGGTAGAAACAGATCCAGAAAACTGTAGCACCTTACCGTTTGCGGTCCTGTACAGGATGTGAAATGCGGCTACCGCCTCAACATGATGTCCACTTTCAAGCAAACAACTGGCTATCGATCACGCACTTACCTCAGGATTTGGATGTAGTGGGGCGGACTGGATCACACGCTGCTCTATCCGAACCAGGATATGTTCTACCGGATTTAAATATTTGGAGGGAATATTTCACCAGAGTGGATACCCAAAGGAATTTGTGAAGAAATAGCATAATTTGGTCAAAGAAGGCGCAGGTGCGTTCAGTACCAAAAGGAGTGAACTTGAATTTATGAGAAGACGACATCAGTGAGCTGGTGGAACAGCATTCAATCTACTACGCTGCTAAACCGGTAGCCGCCTACAACTGGAACCGAATGCCAATCCCTACAAAGTTCCACTACCTCATTAATCCACCCCAATCTCATTTACCATTCTAATTGTGAGTTCCCGGTCACCTATGCCGACTTAGACAGGCGGGATCTATCCCGATTTGGATAGAGCAGTATATGATCTTATCTGCCCCACCACGTCCAAATACAAATATTGAGTTAAGTGTGTGATTAATACTGGCTTCAACGATAGTCTTGAAAGTGGGCATTGTGTTCGGGAGCCGCGTTTCATATCGTGTACAGGACCACGAACGGTAAGGTGCAACAGTTTGCTGAGTCGATTGCTATCAGGATGTGGAAATGAGAACTGTTGAAACAGCAGGAGTCGGTCATACCGTTGGCACTCCCCTGATGATTGACGTGTCTCCGATATTTTGTTTTATATTCACTTGACATTGTTTTGCAGTGTATACCCGGAGAGATACAGTAAAATACACACGGTGTATCGTGCAACAGCTCATTTTTCTATGCTTTCTTCACGGAAGTCTTCGCAGCGCATTGAACGAACACAAATTCGGGGGCATACCTGAAGTGTAGTTTTCCTCCCAATAGTTGTTTAACTGACCGTTCATTGTACGTCATCATGCCTCAACAATAAGACACAGGCGTCCTCAGGTGACTGATGACAGACTCGGCTTGACTAAAGCTTCATGCGTCAATTTTAGTTCATTAGCCTACCTAGCCGAGCGTTGTATCCAGCTTGAATGATATTGCAACAACTGGCTACGCTTTCGCCCAACGAAGGACTGACTGGTAGCCAGTTACTAGCAGCCATAAGCAGGAGCGACACCTAAGTTTGTCCTTTGCGGAATGAACTGACGGTCCAGATTTGCTTGACTGGATGCCATGGGAAGTCGAGATTGACCTACTCTGGTGACAAATCAGTGGCTACGATGTACGGTTTATCTAGTGGGTTTTCCAGTGGGCAAAGGACAACGTCATGAGTTAGGCTACCCATCTCGAAATGGAAACATTTGTTCATGTTGGCTACAGTATAGAACTTTATGCACGTTTTATCAGTTTATCTATTTAGTAAAATCATCAGTGTCCGCAGATTTCCATCGATCGAAAGAGGGAATCGAGGTTAATAAAAAGTGCATCCATATGTGACTGCATATTAAAAAAACTTGAAGTGAATCACCCCAATCTAAAGAAATACAGTAACTTCTGACGTTAAATGCGCAAAACCATAGGAACATCACTCAGTATTCTATGACGCTATTACTACAAAAAAACCTAGGGTGGAAGTACCACCTTTCCGCGAGTGATTCTGCGGGAACATTGCTTTTTGTCAGAAAGTAAGTTCTGTGCTTCACCGCCAGTGTGTCAGATCATCAACTCCGGAGGATATTTGAAGGCTAGATATGTTCGGTAGATTGGGTGGTCGACAATCCATTTAAAAAGTGCCAAAGTTGGAACAAAGCGAAACAGTGATGTGCAAATGTAGGAACATGAGAAGCGGACGCATTACAACAGAAGCGAATGGCAGTCTTCACATTCCATCAAAATGATGGAATGACAAAATTAAGAGGAAGAGAAACAAGAGTGCCGCATCTGATCAGATGAAGGCATCGAAAGCGCTGCAAGTTTCAATATCAGCATCAACTGTTTTTAGCAGTTACATTACTTTGCCCCCCTCCACCCCCCCGAGAATGACGTAGGTTTCGTAGGCAAACGCAATACACCAGCAGTAAAGACTGCGGTGAACAGAAGATTGCATAAGTTCGACCAGGGGAAAAATCCGTCTGCATAGTCCTAGTGTACCATTGGTATGACTTAAGAACGAATAGAAGGCTTTCAGTGGTTAAAGTTGCCACAGCGGCTGTGGTGGCACAGGCAGCAATTTTTGCCTAGAGAAGGGTCACTGGCCAACGACCGGTGGAAAAGAACGCCAGATACACACCTTCCCTCATCTATTCCCGTAGTTTCGATGAGGATATAAATTTTTGACACAACAACCCACCTCTGCTCGCGGCTTGCCTTATGAAACCGTGGTTAATATACCACAACCTCTAGTTGCCACGTTTCCCAGAATTCAACCTCATTAAAAGTCTTCGTAATGGAGACAATGGTCTTCCCACGTTTGAGGCGAAAATCACATGTTACTGACAAAAGTAAACTAAATCCATCTGCAAAATTCGATAAAGTACACCAAACTGGTGGATTTCGGTAATCACGAATAAGAAACGTCCTGCTTTCATGTGCAATGTTTATTTAATCAGTTTTAGCCCGACCGTCGTTTCGCGTTCTCATAACAGGTGATATCCTTGCGGAGTTGCGTATTCGGTCACAAAAGTTCATACCCATTCGGTAACTACCTAACATTAGGTGGACGAATTATCTCAAGACCATTCCCAATCTACTATGCACCTACGACTTCCGTTTGTAACCTCATATCACTCGATCTCGTGTCATTACCGTCAGCAGGAGATTGCCGATCCACTGATTCAAAGTTACCAACGACAGGCATGATCAACTCAGTGGACTGACATCCGAATATTGATCGCCTAATGAATCCCTGTTGATCTTTATCAGAAAACAATGGCAACATCCTTGAAGAAGCATGCACAATCTGTTCTGCCAGACAGACACTTCTGCAAGCTGTTTTACTGAGTCAAAGATGCAGAAATTTTGAAATCAATGTTCATCTGGAGCACTTTTCAGCCGGAATGCGAATTTCTAGAAATGCGCAACAAAAATCAAGCCCACTTACATTTCACAAGTCTCGCGAAAACCAAGGAACACGCACTTTACTCGTGACAAAGGTTTGATCCCACTTTTCTGATCACAAAAGGAAATATTTTAAACTAAATATCGCCTGTTTTTGAATTTGGTCACTCATTTGGTTTACCATAAACAGTGCATCACTGTCAAGATTTCTGTACCATTGTGCACATTTAACTAGGTCCAGTGGTAAAGACATAACACAAGAAACAGTTCGTCCGTGAGCAGTTACGTGCATCATTAGTGCAGGTATCAAAGAACTATTTTTCCAAGTACCTCCAACTCAAACTAATCCTATCACTGAGGACAACTAAACTGAAATGAGCTCTGAAAAACTGCTGTCCTTCTGTTGAAGCGTAACAGCAGAAAAACCGCTCTTATGCAAATACAGAAAATTCGGATAAAGGCAACATGGCAATACTATGGTAACGTAGCTGAAATTGTTTACTTCGAACAGTCAAGAGTGCTAACAAGGACTGTAGAACTCACAACAAAATATCAGTCCACCTATCGAACCCTAGTTTGTTTTTTATCATGAATGCATCATTCCATGGTTGCTTACTATGGAATCTGGATCCTTCATGTACTACAGTTGAAAAAATGGCGCTTCATTAACTACTCCGGTAAGCTCTAGTTCAAGTGTACCTGCTGAACGCTAGCCCATGATTCATCTTTTGGGGACGCGGTTTATCTAGTACTGTTTGAAGTTTGTTTCATAAGTCGTCACATTCGGTGCGTGAGCTTCTGGAACATAGAAGCACAAGCTTAGATGTAAGATCACTGGATCTGGAGGGTTTTTCCCAACATTGGAGACAATTTATAATAAATAACTGTTCAGTCGTAACACCCCTTCGGTGCCCAGCCAACGCGCTACCTAAAAGAAGCATGAGGGTTGAAGTACTGCCAGGTTGCCGAAGCCTAGACAGCAGCAGCCGAAATGTCGGTTGAGTTCGAACCACGAACCTTCCGGTCGGTAAGTAGACCCTTAACCACTGAGTTATCAGATGATACAATCGCCTGCATTTTGTTTATGTGGATGCGAATTTTGATTTGGAGTGAGGAACAAAGCTAGGTGTTAAGCGACTGGGCGAGATATTCTGGGTGGCGGTCAGAAGAATGAAAGTCAATGTTAATAGATACCAAAAAGCCTATCAAACCCAACTGATGACTGTCGAAGTGTTCAATAAGATATGGAGACATCCGCACAGTCTTTGCAATTTTCACTGTAGAGAGACTATCGGAGAAAGACCCCTCCTTCCAAACAGACAATATACACATTCTTTTCAATTTGGTGTAATATTTGGATGGAGTACTCCAACAAAATATTTGGCACACACCGTGATATGAGGCAAGAAAAGATAGGGAGGCAGAAAAGCGTGGAAATTAACAGTTCAAAAACAAATCAGTACGCACACAAAACAATAGATTTTGTGAAACCAAGGCGGTCTGCCAAACGTATCTGAGACCATCATTAGATACAGACTAATCCAGAAAAGATACTCTAAGATAGCCAAGTCGGTGGTGAACACGATGCATATAAAAATTGCAGCGGCCAAGCCAGTCACGTCGGACACAATTCTCAGAATCGGAACAGGGAGAAGACTGGAACATGGGTACCGTCCAATAAGCTTTTCCCAGGCAAGTCAACCAATTCCATAACAACAACAGCCGCTACAGGGATAGCACCAGCCTTCCGAACTAAATCCACACAGGCTTTCAAACTCCCTCCGGTGGCAAGTAGATCATCCAACAGAAGCACTCGATCATCCCGTTTCAGGGCATCACGTTGTATTTCAAGTGTGGCCTACAACAGGTTGTAAAACATTTTTTAGTAGCGTGGTAGGACGAACAAGGTACAGTGGGTCTTAAAATGTCCCGCAAAACAATAATACTTTCATACCACATCGGCCATCGCATGGTGACATCAGCCAGGTCGCCTTGCTTGCCGCGTACAGTAGGGCGGGTAAACAAAAATACACTACTGCTGATACCTTCCGTCCTTTATCATTATTGTCTCAGCACTCTTCCAGTCCCATTTAACAATCACTCTTTTGTGGATCCCAGTCGAAGAGATATCAGTGTTGCACCCAAGGAAGTGATTGACAGAATGTCACCACTCACATTTGCCGCCTCATTCTCTTATTTTCATCGCAATTGATGTGCCAACTCTTGAGTGAACTGTCCAACAACCTACTTGACACTAGCAACAGACAAGTGTCGTGTTTCCGAAATTCGAAAAAAAACAATTAGGGTAAATGAACTTACTGCACCTTCGTTATCTAGAAGCTGCCACCTACGGACTTCAGGTACTCCTGCATCTGCTGCAGTGGATTGATTCGGTGTTGGTAGAACTCTCAGCTCCAAAACTGAGGCACCCTGACAGTATCTAAGCCTCTATGCTTCCTTCGGGTGGCATAGCAGCTGAACATCAAATGTTACAGTTTCAACGATTAGACTTGAAAGGACCCCAGTAAACAGCCATATTTGCATCGGTCGTTCACCAACTATCATAAGAACCCACACTAGTCAAAATGATATTCCTTCCCTATTCGTGACAGCACCAAGCCTGCCCACCTGCGCATCATGTCTGGTCTTTTACCTTGATGTTAAATAACACCTTTACACACCGCTACGAAGCGATATGTTAGCAAACACTCTAATCTTGACCCGAGGCACGGTACCAGCTGTTTCTGATCAGTTAGTCCTAGTGAGAGGAGGAAAAGAGAACGGCCAAGTTCACTGATGCTCGGTTTGTGCTTTCGGTACACACGTCGACTGAAAGCTGCCACCTTAGCAATGCGGGGAAGGTCAAAGTTGACCTACCAGCCAACACACCACAGTAATCCCATCACCAGGCAATCTGTGATAGGGATGCGGACGAAGTAGGCTGTTTCCTTCAGACAGCAGGGCATGTTCAAATTTGTGAAGGCAGTGACGCTGTCTTCCTCAAGGGACACATTGGAAAAAGACCAGTACTAACAGCAGCACAATCTGATCACCCCGTGATCTCCAGCGAATTAGTTTATACCACCGAAAACAGTCCGGGATAGCTCCGAATGCATCTGTTGTGCGCAGCAGTACCAGGAGTGAGACATGTCTTCCTTTCTGCACATGCCTCCGTAGCCAGTTGGGCGGAATTATTGAGTCTGGCTAGAAACCTCACTCCCCCAAAAACCTATAAAGTACTGGCTTGTGGGCCAGACTTCAGAGTTAAAAACTCACATCTCCTTCAAACAGACGGTTTTCGGCCTATTCAATTAGGAAGTATAATTCGCCCTTGCAATTCATCGCTCATCGACCTTCACCCATGATTTCAATCCGCCAATTTTCAAACTAAACGCTGCTCTATCTAAGATAAAGACCAGCAAGACAAATAAAAAAACCTTAGTGTACTTGAAAGAATTCATCGATATTGCAGATCCCAATGTCCGTAACCAATGAAGAATCAGGAAACAAGTGCCCCTTGCTGAAACTTTGTTTCTCCCCTGCCTGTCATTTAGTGTCACCGGAAGTCGCATTCAACACCGTGACTCACTCACGCAAATCAAATCTTTTAGAACGAACTAATTTGACTTCTCGGGTATCCGGCGGTCTCTATCATCACCTCATCATCATCGACAACATGACATCGGTGTTCAACACCGATGCTTCGCTGCCGTACAACCATGATTTATTTGGAAGCCTTATTGTGAAGAAAAGAATAAAGGTGGACGGAGAAGGGACTTAGTGCCAGCTTACTACAATCATTCCGAGGTGCCTACACCTAAAGACACTCATTCAGGCAATCTGGATAGAAACTGACAACAAGATCGCCACTGACATAGGTTGGCAGCTATATCTTGCAGCGTCTCCAACGAGGCGCAGTGAGAAGAACGCGGTCCCCATCCTGGAAGGCGAGTAGCACCGACAGTGCCCAAGCGTTTCGTAATCTCCTTCATACCTCTCTGCCAGGTCAACTGTTGGCCACCTCTCTGCTTCCGCCACTCTGAATTGGGCACGGAAAACAGCACTCTCTTCGGCAAACGATGGTTCGGCATACGCAACACATGTCCCAACCAACGCAGATTCTGGTGCTGGACACATTCTTCAATGGAAGTACCCGTTGCACAACCGAAAACGCGCTTCTAATTACCTCGTCACGGATGCGCCGACACCAACCCACACGAGCTATGGTTCTGAGACAACGATTGTCAAACACCTGAAGACGTCTCAGTTCCGCTGCTCGAACACTCCAAGTCTCACAGCCATACAACAAAACAGCCCGCACTGTGGCTTGATA
>SJOL01006474.1:735048-778728 GCA_004794785.1 Opisthorchis felineus
GCTCGGGATTTGCAATATTGTGCTAGACCTAGTGTTTGGGAAAGTTGCTACGAAAAATAAAGTATGCAGGTTTTGGGCAAACATTATCAGATTTATAGTCCCTTGAGAAACAACACTGCTCATGGCTGAAAATGTGGAACTTGTAGAAAGATGCTGACGGATTTCAGGTACTTCTGGATTTTAGAAACCCCTTGGCCCGTTTTTCAGAGGGTACTTTGGCCCGAGAATTGGTGGGGTTTCTGGAACAACCGAATATGAATGGAAATGGCCACTTATTGAACGAAACAGACGAGAATGGCTTTCCAGGGACTCGTGGAGTGGTGAAGAATGAGGCAAATAGGGCTACATTATCGCTGAAATCCTATTCCGGTTTTCCAGTGAAATCTTTCTACTAATTAGTTCATACACGAACGAAGACCCTACTGTTTACGTTTAAGACGACGCGTGGTAATCTTAACACGGCAAAATGCCATTTATCAGGGATTCCGAGTGAGTGTGTACCGCGTCCAAGAGGGATTTCTAGGTGCTTTCGAAATTAATGGTGTTTTACCAGCAAGGTGGCCCACAAGACTCTTCGGTAAGTCCCTCCAGCCATCGCGCACTTGAAAAATGGGCACCGCACGTTGGTCATGATACTTAATCAAATGGTGCCAACCGCGGTTCATGCGCTATGCGATCGGATTAGTTCTTGAAATCAGGACTGCTTGAGTGGCTGAAAATGCACATTCCAAACAAAACCTACTCCAGGGCCAGAGCTGAGCACGCACATTACACCACGGCAGTCATATGAATAATAGAACATCGGTGTAAATATTTATGCTTAATGGGTCAAACGTGGACGCTCAAATTACAGTTGCTGTGTAACAGCGAAATCCACCACCACCAAGTGAGGAGGGTAGGTGATCCAGGGAAATGAATATGGTAAACTCTCCATTACGAAGTTGAATGTTTACATGAGGTTTGACGAAATGGTGCAACCGGCCGGCTGTGGTTCGGTTTGGAACTCCGATAGACTAAGATGTTCGTCACATCCTCAACGTGGCACCATTTTTATTCACGTGGTAACTGCCTGCTCACCTACTATCGTTGCTCATTTTCCTAGAACTTCCACCCTTGTCGTCCCCCATTACTCTGACGCCTCATACTGTAGTCAGGAAAGGCCCACCTGATATTTCGGACAATTGCAGACGTGCTATCTCAGGAGTGGAGTTCGAAACAATGGAGTAAAAAATACTTTATCCAATGGTATACATGATACTTCATCTTCCACTTACACCGTGGCTTTTTCCCGCAAAACCCCGTTGATAATCTGCCGCTCTTGTGGAACATAAGTGCTAGGCACGAACCTTGAGTTTTATTACACTACCGATAACCTCTATTAGGGTACCTGCCTTTACAATTTACACCCCATTTTCTATGACAGAACTTCGCCAGATTCAACGTAATGTTTTCCTCAACTTCAGCATCTGAAAATTTCTTTCAATAATCCTTCCAACTATGCGCATGGAATGAAGCTTGCGGTTGGAGGACGGAAAGGGTTCGATTTTCCCTAGCACTAGCTAGCCCTGCAACTCCGGAAGGAGGATGTATTATCAGTGATTAGTGGGTCGATTAAGGCAAGGAAAAAACAAAGAGCGCATTTACAACTCCAAAGCCTGTACGAATCACGGCCCATGTGGACTCTTAGGCGGATCCTAATCCATATTCCAGGCACTTGGAATCTAAATGAGCTCTTTAGGCAGCAGAATGTGGCCATTCAAATCGAAGGTGGCATCCTGCCCTTCCGGCCTCAACAAAACCATAACGCCCTTAACATACTTCAAACAGATGCACATTTCCGGAGCTATCAAGAGAAACTACAACCAGCATGCACAAACCACTGGTCACCGAATCTGTAGTGTATGAGTAACTAGGTGAATAAGATGAAGGCAAGGGGAGCAGACGGGCGATACGTGCCGGAAAATTCTGACTGATTTGTAGTGCTCACTTGCCGTGGCCTTAACTAAATTACACAAATGGTCCATCAAACAAGCCGCGCCCCTAGATGCCGGGGCGACCATCACATCTGCCCATGAAGAAGGCCATGCAGAAACCACCCTACTAGGTTCGCATCCATCATTCTTACTTCACTTGGCCCACAGTCCGGGAGAAAATCCTGCGTGGTGGACTAACTATTCACGTCACCAGTAGTTGGTTGCTTAGCACCAGCTGGCGTGGTTTCCCGAAGAGGCGACCTTATGTTCCAGTCCTGATTTTTTCGTGGATGAAATTACNGAATCTGTAGTGTATGAGTAACTAGGTAAATAAGATGAAGGCAAGGGGAGCAGACGGGCGATACGTGCCGGAAAATTCTGACGGATTTGTAGTGCTCGCGTGCCGTGGCCTTAATTAAGTTACACAAATCGTCCATCAAACAAGCCACGCCCCTAAATACGGGGGCGACCATCACATCTGCCCATGAAGAAGGCCATGCAGAAACCACCCTACTAGGTTCGCATCCATCATTCTTACTTCACTTGGCCCACAGTCCGGGAGAAAATCCTGCTTGATGGACTAACTATTCACGTCACCAGTAGTTGGTTGCTTAGCACCAGCTGGCGTGGTTTCCCGAAGAGGCGACCTTATGTTCCAGTCCTGATTTTTTCGTGGATGAAATTGCTAAGAAAATAACTAGGGGTGGAAAGTTAGAGGTCCGTTTTTGAGGTCATAGAGCCCTTGGTAGGGTAAGCCACAGCCAAGTACTTACAAAGCTGGAGGCACACAAGGTGGCCCACGGGGAATATCTCTGGACGCTCAGTGGGGCACGTCTACTTCAGAGGCATAGCTACATTCCCGGCAAGGCACTCACTGGCTGCAACAGCTTGCACGAAACTGTAGTTTCTGTCACCAAAATTATTGGCGGACGGAGGGTTGGTCAGAACTGGATGCATCCTGACCCAATTTACTTTCTGACTACATGTAATTGTGCTGAGTTCTATGGGAACCGGTGGTTTTCGTAGGTTTCAGTTAATTTTTGTTTTCTCCCTTAAAGTCCCTTCCCAGTTAGTTTTACTGCCCTAGATTTTCTATTTTCATTTGCCACTTGCTTGAAATTTTCCATCGATAGTTCCATAAATTGGCGATGACTGACCAGTGGGATTCACGCTCATCCGTTATTTAGGTTGAAGCCAGTGTTAATTTACTCATCCAGTGTAGGGGCTTGTGGCCCCACCTATACGCATAAAACCGACCACCAAAAACCACTAGCTAGTAAATTTCCCGCGGATTACCACGATGCGTTAGCAAACAAAGTTCCCATGATCCTGCACGCTCAAGTAGCTGGATGAAATTTTGGCATCGTAATGACTTCCTAGGATCTGTCTTGGACTGTATTTCCCCGCTTACCTCGTCCACAACACCAAACATCACGGTGGGTTAGCCAGTCAATAAGTCAATAGTCAGTCATTAAATGGTAACAGATCTACCTTGTCAAAAGTGAGCTTTAATTTTGCCTCCTCCGTACAATTAAATAGAGCCGTCAAGAAGACCAAAATAATCCATCGTGCCTATTGTCCGACTAGATATGATATTTGTTTATACGCGCTGAATGCTTGATTGCCAATATGTGAACGAAATCAATTCCGAAAACAACGGCATTCGATGTTCGAGCTTCGACTGAAGAAACTTGACCTGTTCTTGTCCTATTTTGCTCCATTGTATCAGGACCATTGAATCTCCTATCCATCAAGGTCGAAAGTCTAATCACTGTGTTAACACACACAGTACAGTACACAACAAGCCTATAGGTTCAAAATCCCAGCTTTTTAAGTGTGAAAATTGCAACAAATGAGAACACTGCAGTTGCGCTAGTGTACATTTAGAATTGTACACAGTTGTTACAGAACTAAAGCACACCAACTTTTTACACTTCTTTGATGATGGTGAGGGGACGGATAGCACGCTGCATGTTCCAAATCGGAAGGATGAATGAAGTATGTGGCGAGAAACAGCAAAACAAAGCCACTACCCTGGCGATCCGAATAAAATGAGTCTTTTTAAAAAGAAAAATACTTAAAGAACTCTGAAAACATTGACAGGACGACTCGCAGTGGGCCCGGGATTACGATGCTGTCTAATTGCCCAGTAAACACATGGCCACCTCCCATGGGAGGGGGAGGCATGGCGGAAACACTAGCAACCAGCACTCATACGGATTTAGTGTGATCATTCTGGAGCCACCCACCTAGCTATAACACGACAGGCACCATAACTAAGCTTGCCTCTGATCTGTTGCTGTTCACCGAGCAGCGCCTACCAGTAATGGAAAGGCTGGCTGTGCATTGAAGATGATCACGGTTAATGCCAAAAGTTTTGGGGTAAGCAGGGCGAGCTTCAAGCATGGTTGGTTGGCGCTCAGTTCCATATCATCGCCGTCACCGCAATTTGACTACTTGAGAGGACACAAGATGAACAGATCCCAACAGAAGGTTACAATGACCAAAGTTGGGGCGACACCAACTACGGCCATGGAGGTGCTTCTACCTACAGTATTTAGGCGCCCAAAGAAGCCACATTTGAAAGGTGTATTCAAAACGGAGCATCCTCCGAGCTGCCAGTATGTTTCATCGCCGCAGCTGCGAGACCTATGTACAATATCGATGTAGTAAAGGTTCCAGTTTGGTACATGTACTCAGTAAGTATGCGGACAGAGTTTCGATACTCATCAGAAAGGATCTGAAATTTAGGTGTATCTACCTATCAAAATACACTCGGTGGGGATGTATACCAAATCATACAACCTTTTTTGGGGTTGTCGTTAGAATAATTCCTACGAAACTTCCTTGGGTCGAAAAGAATCTACCCCTTGTAAATTCCAGCGGTAGTGAACCATCTATTTAGAAGTTTGTCGCATTCGACGGAGACAGTGAGAGTGTAAAAATGTCATGCAAAATTATTTACAATGTCGCGGTCGCAATATTTGGCCTAAGTAAGTGACATTTATTTGATATTTTGTTCCGGTTACTTTGAAAAGTCGATTTTGAAGGTGTGAGGGTCCATGCAAGCTGCCTAGGTTAAGGCGTGGAACCCATGCTGTTGAAGTTACATCGAGGAAATTTCATTGGAATTTGGTGCAAATTATGGGATTGAACGTGCCCAAAGAGCAAAGAAATATCATAATCATACCAGTTATAATAATCATCATCATTGACAGCATGACATCGGTGTTCAACACCGATGCTTCGCTGCCGTACAACCATGATTTATTTGGAAGCCTTATTGTGAAGAAAAGAATAAAGGTGGACGGAGAAGAGACTTAGTGCCAGCTTACTACAATCATTCCGAGGTGCCTACACCTAAAGACACTCATTCAGGCAATCTGGATAGAAACTGACAACAAGATCGCCACTGACATAGGTTGGCAGCTATATCTTGCAGCGTCTCCAACGAGGCGCAGTGAGAAGAACGCGGTCCCCATCCTGGAAGGCGAGTAGCACCGACAGTGCCCAAGCGTTTCGTAATCTCCTTCATACCTCTCTGCCAGGTCAACTGTTGGCCACCTCTCTGCTTCCGCCACTCTGAATTGGGCACGGAAAACAGCACTCTCTTCGGCAAACGATGGTTCGGCATACGCAACACATGTCCCAACCAACGCAGATTCTGGTGCTGGACACATTCTTCAATGGAAGTACCCGTTGCACAACCGAAAACGCGCTTCTAATTACCTCGTCACGGATGCGCCGACACCAACCCACACGAGCTATGGTTCTGAGACAACGATTATCAAACACCTGAAGACGTCTCAGTTCCGCTGCTCGAACAGGCCAGGTCTCACAGCCATACAACAAAACAGCCCGCACTGTAGCTTGATACACACGTCCCTTGAGTTTCAGGGATACACCACTTTGACGCCATAGGTGTCTCAAATTAGCAAACACGACCCGTGCCTTGCAGATTCGTGCATTGACCTCGTCTGTCACACTACCATCAGAACTAATACAACTACCCAGGTACGTAAAACGCTCCACAACTTCCAGTGCCTCTCCCTGGATTGTAAGTGGCGTGTTCAGTGACTGCATGTCCAGCAGCATGACCTTACACTTTGTGGGTGCAAAGTGCATACCAAAGGACGGGATGACTTTGGTCAGTTCATCCAAGACCGCTTGCGCCTTCTGCTCCTCTTCGAAGATGAGAACGATGTTGTCCGCATATTCCAAATCGACAAGGTTTTCGTCACAGGCTATTTGAACACCGGACACCACTTTGAGTACGGAAGTTTTTGGAAAGCTCGCCATATACTCTCACACGTCCGGAAGTCTGAGAATACAAAGAACTTATTATGTTCACGAACCTCCGAGGCATTTCTCTGTGGGCAAGCATGGTAAGAAGAACAAACCGAGCAGGCCGAGCAGACAGAAATATTCTATCCAGGGTTTCCCTGGGATATCACGAAATTTATTGAGGCATGTGAAAAGCTGAGCAAAATCAAGATGATGCTTTAAAGGGAGCATATTCAGCTGTGGCAAATACATAATTAGGGGACTTTACTGCGAGCTAATGATGGATAATAAAATATGAGCTAACAAGAAGATATTTATACTAGTGTCAAAATATGCACTAAATTAGCTCTGCGTATAATCTTTGCAGAAAGAATGATAAATGCAAACCGCTGTGGATACCGTCCACAAAGTGTGATCCAGCTCCATTGGAAAGGAATATGCCTATCCCTCTGTCTATCACTTTTCTGCAATGCATTCTAAGATGAGTAACGTTAGGTATATATTATGGACTTATCAGAAGAACCTTTAGAGGATAAACAGTTAAATGGTATAAACTGCAGTCCCACAAAAATAGAACACATATTATAGGCTATTAATAGCAATAAAGTAACAGGCCGGGCAAACCAAACTTCTCTACACCAAGAGAGCTATCTTGAACCATTGCAGCATCCGTGGAACATGTATGCAAGTAGTCACTAACAACAGGAGATAGTCCCGAGGGTTGGAGTGTGGAAATAATCAGACAATTTCCAAAGTTCCATAGTTGTACACATCCCAAAGACCATATCCTAGTCCGCCTAATATCAGTAGTCCTCAAGACTCTAGAAAAAATACTCAAGCTGGCTTTGGACGCGTTCCTGCACAGTAGCAAAATATTTGATTAGGAGCGGCATGGTTTTGTGTGTAACAGGTCTTGAATTTCAAATCTGCGTGATGTGAAATGTGGAAGCGCTGAAAGACGGCGCAACTAGTTTTTATTAAGTTCGGCCAAACAGGTGACTGGATGGATCACACTACTCTTACAAGCGTACGTTAACAGGCCAAAACCAGTGAACTGCTCTACAAGTGGATGAATTACTTTTTCGACACTAAATGCTTGAGGTGCAAATAGATGATGGCTTCTCCAAACCAAGGCAGTCCACAATAGGCTGTGTTCAGTCCACCACTGTCAATAACATATGTAGGCTTGTAGCCCGTCCACTTTTGCTAAGTCTCCTGCTAGTTGCAAACGATGTAAAGCTACAACTCAAGATAAAATATGCTAAAAGGAGTTGAAAAGTAAAAATGATCCCAACGGGCCTGCTTACTAGTGTCGAGAATTCGGACGACTCATTAATGCTGGAAACTCTAAGCCGGTGATAGTCAGCTGCGCAGTACCACACCGTAGGTGAAGCCATTTTAGTATTAAAAAAACCAAGATGTCTAGAGTGCTTTTTAGCGCAACACCAGAATACATCTGCACTGTTCTGGCATTAAACAGGTGCTTCAATCCACTACGGATGTTCAGAATAACGTTCTAAACATGAAGTCTTGAACAACTTAACTCGATTGACTCAAGGTTTACCAGGCCACATTGCCTATCGATGGTGAAGAAAGGTCACAAAAAAAGTGCATGGAATATACATCTAAATGGTTTTAGTATAAAGGAAATATTCTACGCGCTGCGGCGCTTAAATATGGACGCTGAAATACGCGTTACTTATTCCTGTTCAGGGTTTTCAAGGAAGAAAATATTATTTTTCACCTTCGAAATTCGCACAACAAAGGTCACAGATAAGGGGTAGAATTCCAGCAGACAGATGGTCTACTGCATATCCGCCGATCTGCCTAGAAGGGCAATAAAGACAAAAAAGAGCACTTAGTGCATTTGCTCAGGATCAGGACAGTAAATTGGTTTAAATCTTCACTGAATCAGCATCTAGTTGGGCTCACTGAGACAGTGAAAGAAGAGAAGTCTCGTCACTGGTGACATTAAAAATAATGGAGTAGTAAACCAAACGATCTAAACCACTGTCTTCTTTCAATCACAGTCATAATCAGAATAATTTTTTATTTTTGTGCAAACGATTTGCTAATGATACTAAGGTTTGGTGAAGCGTCGAGACGCCTTAAAATCATGTTGTGTCTTAGAAAAACGTCCATACCATCTATCTTTTTTTTTTGGTAAACACCACCAAGATTACGCAAACTAGGCTCCGGAAATGAAGCATAAATACTGCCCAAAAGCTACGCTAATTAGTGTAGTTTGGACAATCGGAGAAAAATCTAAATAAATGAAACTGCATGCGGCAGCAAGACGGGAGGAAACGGAGGAGAGCCAAAATCACAGACCAAAGTATACAACACTGAAACAAATCAACATCCAAAAAAAACATCAAAGTATTTCGAAACAGGTAACGCGAGGATGCAGAAAAAAACTTATACTAGGAAGTTTCCATCCGGATTCTTTGGGGTTATTTTCTTGACCATGTTCTGCGACCCAATAACAAGAGGAAAATCTAGCAATCAAAACTGAGCAGAAATTTGTCCAGTATATTAAGGTTTTCAGCATTTTAGTCAGGCGCTTGAAACTCTTTTTCCGCCCGCAACTTATTTTTCTTCCTTCACAAAAGATTTTAAAAGGACCTCATACTTGCCCCCACTACTTAACACCTCAAATCCTCTTCTTGACAGTGGCTATTGCGAGCGCATTAACCAAACTTCAAGCGTACTACCCAAGGCTGGAACACAGAAAACGACATTTCAGTTGTTGCCAAAATATCTTTCTTCCTGTTTGATGCATCTGCAACTCACTCAACTCGCAAACAGCTTTCTTCTATCTCCGAGAAATTCTCGAGCAGAATCGACGCGCATCACGGCGAGATAAGCTTCAAAACCTCTTAACAGCTGCTCCGACTGACTGCACCCGACATTCTACCTGACAAAGCCTGTCGAACCTAGAAATTAAAAGTCTGCAGCCTCGTCACCTTTAGTGAGTCTTATGACTGCAGTGGTTATCTACTCTATTCATTTATCAGTCATCCGGGAGCAGGGAGCAAGGAGTGTGATCCATTGGAGTTGCTCCAACTTACGCCCAACCGAACTAAAGCAACCCATCTTGAATCAAAAGTTGGTCCACTGTTTTATGCTCTGATGGCCTTCCGTATTACAACCATTTTCGCAGGCTTGGTGTAAACAAATGAAGCCCCATTTCGTCATCGGATGCTGATGTACCCTGGATTTTCGGTCTTGCCTACAATTTTTTCCGTGGCAAAATTGTGAGGAAATTGCTCGGCAAAACACCCATTTTCCAGGTAACCTTAGTAAGGGGTATTGATATCCAAAACACTGAGGACGCTTAGATAAGTAAATATTTTGTCCATCAGGTTTCAAGCTGATCAGAATTAAAATACCATTTCCCACCACGACAGAAACAGAAAGTTTAACATAATAAAGTTCCTGCCTAACTATGGGTCAGAGTTTGAAAAGCTGAAGGGAATCTCCTCATCCGCCATCGTTGCACGGTAGAAGTACAAAAAGTTGGCGCTTAAAATCAGGACTGCCCAGAGAAAAGGCTGGTTCCATCTTGCGTGAGAATGGAAGTAGAGGGAATGACTCAGAACCGTGGTTTCTAATCATACCTTATGCTCTTCGACCTAATATTTAGGTGCTCCATTCGCACACAACTCATTTACGGCCTTCCTTCTGACGTACAGAAGGAGCAAACAAATGTACACATCATGAACTTTGGACCCAATCTTACAAATATGGCATGGTAGAACGCAAACAAAAGCGTGCCGGATGATCTGAGTATGCAGGCACATAGCTCTCTGATCAACCGCTTTGTTTGTGGGGTCCACTGTTTTTAGGTGCGTTTGAAACTACAATCCTGTGATCTTTATTGATTCTCAACTAATTTAGATGCAACCAATTAAGACAACAGACTTTAATAATATGCCATTCGGCGCCGTTGACCACAGTTATGACTGCTTTATGAGGGGAAGGATTTTTCTTGCAACCACAGTGGAGCAAGCTGACCAGAAGATGCTTGCTCTAAAGATCAGTTACATCAGTTAATCTCTTATATAAGCCTGCAAATCAAGAAGACGGGGGAACTACCACAAGCAGCGAGCGAACTGTGTTGAGCGTTAGAAGGTTATTTGGTACGTGCGTCGTTGCCTCATTTAGCTTATCACTCGGTCCGACATGAAGCAAAAACTTACTCGACCGCAAAATTGATAAGTGGCTTCATCACCACAAAGGTAAAAAAGGTTCCCATAAATTCACACTTTTTGTTTGCATATACTATACCATCTATTGGCTGTTTTGATTTCAGATGCTGAGAAGATTTTCCCAATCTATCAGTGACAGAAGGTTTAGGCCCGGTGAACTAGGATGTATCCATTATCACGCCATGTCACAAGGACCATCATACTAACTGACCAACTGTAAGCTTGAGATTAGTGACTAGAAAAATGATATAAAAATGTAGAAGGGGATTACTAAAACAGTAAAACAGGACTTACGTGCTATAAGTGCATGGCATACAAGAATTCATGGCACAAATGTTCCGAGTTATAGACTAGTTGCTGGCGTGCCTCAACTTTAAAGAGAGAGTTTCGGAGAGTTTAGTGACATGCTTGACACAATGCACTGCAAAGCCAATTGCCGCAGTTTTAGAAATTAATTTACTGGCAACGTAATTTTACTGTGCGGTCAAATAATTGGCAGACTATCACTTTAAGATCAAAATAAATAGATGGTTTATTGAATAGCTATCACCCAAAAGCAATGCCTCTCAATTATCAAAACTAGGATATACACTCTTCAACATTTATTTAGGACGACCACACCAGACATCAAGGAAAACCATTATGATGTTTGCAACGCAATCATAATTGCAAACATGACTGGGTATTTTTGGATACAGTCCTATCCTTCTGTGGATAGGCGGTGTTGCCAAAATGCTTCTTGACCATAGTTCAGCTATCTAAGGCAGTGAAGCACAATATGGTGTTGCTATCAATGATGATGATGATGGTGACAATGTTGTTGGTGATGATGGTGATGAAATACTCCAACTTGTTCCATTACCTTGCTTCAGGGTACTAGGAGATTGTGACTTCCTGATGGTTCAAAGAATACCGCTTGAGATGTCCTATTTGCGTCGCATAAAGCCCAGTATCCCAGGTTGCCCTGCCTTTGTGTTTTAAGGTCACGAAATTCGATCATTGACTTTGGAAATCGGCTGTATTAATGAAGTAATGATTTTGAAGCAGTGAACACATGATTCACTTCCAGGGTTGCCGGTTTTGATACCCTATCACTGCACCAGTGGGTAGCATTGGAGTATCCAAAAATCGTCAAATTTAACCTCAGACGTGAACATCAGGTGCTACAAAAATTGTCAGGATGAATCGCCTAAATGGATTTTTTTCTGGGGCAACCATTCTTACATTATAACTATCATAGCTGTCTTAAATTTCGGGTAAGCCGGCTCATGCATCCGCAGGCAAAGACTGTACTGTACCGGTGAGCGCTTTAGGGCAACGAAGCATCCTTTTTATTCGTCCTACTGAATTTGGTGGGCAAAATATGGTTACATTTGAGTAGCACCCCTAACAGCAAGATTGACGTTGATACCGATGCGGAAATGTTGTAAAGTACGGACAGATTGGAGGAAGGCGCGTGAATATCACGCAGGGATTTGGATTACAGCAAATTTGCATTAGCTTTCCAAACTAACCCGTACATCTTTCTATAGGGTGAGAGTTACATCTTCGCTGTTTGCGCCTTTCAACAGACTAAGTGGAAAACCGCTTCCGATAGGATGGACAGTGATTTGGTTCGAGCACCTCAAGTCTTGACTGACACTCAGCAGATCTTCTGTCAGCTGGCGAATTCAGCTAATCCAACAAGTCTTGATTCCTGCGNCTTGTGAAGGTGAATCAAAATTTTGTGCTAACGATTGATCCGCCTATCTGAAAATGGAAAAATGTAGAACTGCTTGTGGTTAATGCAGGCATCAGTGCCTCGCGGTGGCAATTACGTGATCAGCATGTCCGGCGCAAAAATCTCATCGTCAATTGTCTACGAGACAGACAAACAGAGTAATACCCATCTTACTTAGCAACAAATTAATTTAGATTTTGAATTCGTTTAAAGCACAGCTTGTGTTGCTTAAAATATTCCTGGCTCGCTCTGCAGAAGCATGTAATATAATTGGCATAATCTGTATGAGGTCCTAATTGTGCCGGCTAAATAACGCGCGCGGTTGAAGCAAAACTATACGCAGATATCTGTCAAGTCCGACGTTTCGCCAAAACAGAAAAGGCCGGTCTTACTAAATTTCCTTGTGTAACCTCCTGGTGATGAGGTCGACTTCCCCTGTCTAGGCTTGGGCAACCTGGCAGTATCCCAGCCCTCCTGCTTCCTTCTGGT
This sequence comes from Opisthorchis felineus, assembly GCA_004794785.1. Classification (NCBI taxonomy): domain Eukaryota; kingdom Metazoa; phylum Platyhelminthes; class Trematoda; order Opisthorchiida; family Opisthorchiidae; genus Opisthorchis; species Opisthorchis felineus. The sequence continues at coordinate 747,726 of SJOL01006474.1, forward strand.
GGCATGGCAGTTAGGCACCGTAAGGATGCTACAGCTAAACGTACAAATGTGAACAAGTATCTACCTGCGTCTGGGGCAGGCGTCAGTGCATGGGATTTGTGTGTGGCATGCAGGTGCTTGCCAACCGAACGGTCATTTTTTATGGGTGGCCATCGTATGCAGTCAATATTCGACAGAAAACTGCCAGCTTTCCCCTATGGCTCCGCCTGGGAAGAAAGTTCCACTTGAAACTTCAAGAGCTCGCAAGCAGAACGCCTCAGACAGTCCCGACTGGAATTCCAGAAAGAATCATTGGTTGAACCGCAGTGAAATTAAGTAACGAAGTAGACATATCATTTTAATCTCCTTGTAGAGGGTGGTTGTTATGCTGAATCCGAAGAATAATTAGCGGTCGCTGGTGGGAACATCTAACTAACAGGCGACCAAAATTCGACCAATTATTAACCTAACTCATTGGATTATGCTAGGGTTAATGTGAGATCATTTGTTGAGTGAAGTAAAATGTGGAGGATCTGCCGTCAGCTTGTGTGCAAACTTTTATAGTGCCACCAGACTTAAAACATGAGAAAAGATAAAATATGAAACTCTGGTTGATCGACCGCGGTTTATCTTGTCTAGCCATACTACAGGGACTTACACTTTCATGGTGGCGGTTGGCACCAGTATACGGGGAAGATGAAGTCGCCGCGGAACGTGCAGAGATGGATCACAACACCTACACCTTTTTTTGCTTGATGGAAAGGTCCGATCGGAAATTTGTTGATTATTAGTAGCCGCATATACACGAGCTTGGTCAGCAAGTTTGTATTTCACAGTCAAACTAACCCCAGAGGATGTAAGTGAATATTGGCTGAAGCCAGGGAGATAATTGATTGGTGAACAGCGCTCCTTCTGCTGCAGGTTGCTGCTCACGGAGTCAGGATACGGTTCAATCACTCTTAGAGTTTTACGCTGCCTAATCCAAAGTTATGGAGGGGAAAACCCGATGGAGAACTTTCTTGTCCAATTTAGGTCTACTGTATACTAAAATAACAGAAACCAGCTTATTTGATTTCTATCATTCGTCAGCCCTACTATTACGTGACGCTGATACTGTAACAGTCGACCAAGAACACTCTCCTGATTACTCAGTTAGTTATGCAGCCATAAACAGTGTACCAAAGTGCAGTAGTTCCTGCCACTGCAGTTTTGTCGACCGAGGATTATGAGAGTGAAAGAGCACCAGTCAAGCACGCAGGAATTTGATAGGGTAGAAAGGGTGTTGACGGTCAGTTAATATGCTGCTGTCAATTACTGCAGATAACACAGCGTCCGCTGACTACGAAGCAGAGTGAGATATAATGCGCATGCCCATCATCCTGTTGCTACCATGCTTCGCTGAAATACCGCAGGCACAATAATCCAACAGCGACTTATGGGACCCGGCTGAAAGAAGCCTGAATCATTACTATTAGAACCTTCTTACCGGTCAGACGAAATTTGCACTAAGGATCCTACCGCTGACTAGCTTCGGATGTTCACTAATCATATATGCATCAGGCTCATTTCTGGACTAATCACTGAGCTTCACCTTCAACTTTGTCATTTCTAGTGACTTTTTCTTCCGCTCAGTATATTTATTGATATAAAAAATACATTCATGCATTTAAGTCCACGATAATCCTCTCTAACTGCAACAGGATCTTGAGATGCATTTCGCCAAACTGAAATTCTGCAAAGAATTTCATTGTTTTTGCGAGTTTTCCTGTGAATACTCTGGGATGGATGACGTTTTCTTAATCATATCTCGGTCAAATATGATTTCTTTGTCTGAAATTTCCCGCCACACTTTTATTTTATTCAGTCCAACATCTTGTCCGTCATTACTGTTTTTATATGGCGCATCTACCCCAGACTACTAATCGGACTTCTTTGGGTGCGTTACTACTCGTACAGGTGTTTTCCTAACTTCTAGTGCGAGTTGGTATGGTGTCCAATAAGATATACACTTTTTTGAATTCGACCTGATTTAATTTTTATATATCATTTCTGTTACAGCCTATTTGATCAATTTTCCGGTAGACTTGTGTGGGAAATCACCATAGGCGTGCTGGAGTATTTGGGAATGTGAATTGTTTGTTTACAAAGTGGTTTGAAATTATCTGACAATACTTCAAATTACCGTCCGAAATACATACAATGCCTCCAAAGTCAAAAACTTTAAAGAAGGGTGGGTCAAAAAAGAAAGGGAAACGTTCTGCAAGGAAGGGAAAGAAGGTGAGTTAACAGAAGATACGTTAAAAATGTGCAAGAAGACCAAGTTTGAAATGGAACTCGAGAAATATCAGAGTACCCCGGGTAAATATCGTGAGCTTCTGGATTCCGTCAACTTGTGGTTCGATGAGCACGCTGAAGAGCTGATCAAATTACTGAAGCTGCATGTGTCGTACTCCCCTGATCAGACAAGTTACGATGATTTTGAAGCAGGTGGGTTTTTGTTCTCTGCAAAATTTACCTGAATTTCTCTTCACAGCCGTTGTTTCGATGAGCTTCCCATTTAATAAACTAGAAATTCGCATCATCATGCGTTTGTTCGATCATGACCACGACGGGATGATTCGATTTGATGACTTGAACACGCGCTTGAGCTACCTCAGGTGAGATTTTCACACGCGGGCAAAGATGGTAGATTGATACAAACTCACTAGCCTAAAATGTCAAAGTGAAAAGCAAGATAAACTCACATCATAATGTCTAACTGTGTATGGTGACGACTCCCGATGAGCCCCAGTGAGGATCAATCATGTGGTGTAATCAAAACACGAATGCATGTTTAAGTAGTATGAAACTCGTTTTACCAATCTAATAAGTTTGCTCCATCTAAGCCCGCCTTCTCCTTTCCTATCTGTTTACTTTCTCCTCCTTTTCACTCTTATAACTGCCGCCTTTCTCATTATAGTCCTCAGCATCATCAGTATTGGCGCCAGTATGCCATCAGCCTCAATGACAGAAGAGGGCACCATTGGTGGGCACGGAGATCTGAGTTGCTGCTGGGATAGACGATAGCAAACAAAGTGCAATGAAAAAATAATGACAGAATCTGAGGGAAATAACCTGAAAAATAAAGTTTTACACGATACCAAGCAAAAACGAATGCCTACCTGTGTAAGCCATCAGGCGTACATTGGGGTTTGGACACCGGGTACATAGATGTGCCGAGGACATAAGGCTAGAAGTTTTGTATGTGGTGATTTCGCATATTGGGGATTTTAGCACCAATTAATGTGTGCTGGATGCTTCAAAATCTCAGCGTAGGTGTAAGTACACAGATGACAGCACAACATAAGTGTGGAAAGTAAATTTCCTACTTTTCCTACAGTTAGATGGACGAAGTCTTCCCTTTTTTGGTTGTTTTTCAACCAGAACTGGGACGCTAGAACAACAGCATGCGTCAGTATGACTAGCCACTTATTGCCTGTAATTGTAGAGTACAAATCAAACGGGTTTTTTAATTTTCACTTTCTTACCACGATCTCCTAATCTTGTGGATGTCACGAAAATCCTCCAAGACGATGTTGAGATCATAACGAACTGAAAAGATGCATTAATTGAAGTCGAAAATCCCCGTACTGCATTTGACTTAGGCCTTTATTGTAGATCGTATTTAGTCAACACGTTATTTTAGCCTATTTCCTTAAACCCTTATCATCAGGTCTAACCACTTGAAGATCCACAGTTTGCCTTTCCCAAAGCCACTCTGGCGGCTACTCTGAGCTTCTCTCTTTAGGGTTACTTTGCTCGAAACCAGGAAGTTGGGTCATCATTTATGACATTCCGAGTTTTGATGGAAATGTGTCGTAATAGGTCGTGGACAAACTCTATAGAAGTGATTCGAGAAGAAAATGCAATACATATGGGGCCTCTGCATAATCAGTTTCGCTGCGAGAGCCAGAAAAAACTATTTCACAAGTGTTCTGTAATTTATGCAAGAACGCACGTGCATTGAATCGTTTCGGCCAAGTGAGCTTCTGCTTCAGAACAATTGCGCCAGAAATCTCAAGAGTTCTTTGTTTAAAGCGCCAGTCTTTGTCATCTCCACTAAAAAATGTCAGGTATTACAAAACATTTAGCTGGAGTACCTTAACATGTACACAACCGATGACGCTTGACTACATGCCGACTAACATTTGATCATTCATTCGCCAGACAAGTGCCAATTTATAATGGTGTAAAGGATAAGTGATGTAACCACTGCAACCAAGGTCGAACGGAAACCGGAGGAATGAAAACCAAAATTTCCTCTTGAAAGCAAGTTTCTACGGCCCGGTTTAGCAAAAGCCGCCTACAGCAATGTTAAGATCTCTAAAGTAAGATAGAATGAAGCTGAGCGAATTGTTTTTTCATGTACTGAACTTTTCCTGTGCTGCGGTGTGATGCAAAATCTTGTTTTTAGATTGATGGCACATATGAGGTGCGTATTTCCTTCCATTTTGAATTATTATCTGAGCAGGGAGTATTCAAATGCGTACGACTTTACCGAGTACGAATAGAACAAGCCCAACACACAACTGTTTCGTTGACCTATAGAAAACGAAAAATACATATAGGTTCATAGGGAATATTACGTATAAATGGTAATAATATCACAATAATATTACAGTTTGCTGTATTCAGCATATCTGATTTCAGTCCAGAGAAGTGGGGATTGTTCCAATATATCTTAAAACTAGAACCTCGAGAAAAGAAGTATACTGACTATCACAAATACTCTCATTTGCATACCGGTTTGGTTTTGACAGCAAAATTCAACTGAATCTAAATGGGTCTTCCGTTTATGATGGTCCTCTCCAACTAAATGTACTGCGCAAGGCAGTCTCATGCTTCATTTGGTACGACATTCGAGATATCGCAATACATTGTCCAGACGTAACACACTACACACAGGATTGTTGAAAACCTTCCGATAGCCCACGACCGGTGCATCAGGTAGGCACAGTCCCCGAGTGACCGTCAATCGTACGTTCTAATCGGATCTAAATGCTATGAAATCCACTCATTTGCACACCATTTTAGTTTTACAGTGGGACTATGCTGAATACCAGCCGAATCTCTCGTTTAGGAAATCCTTCAAACTGAATGTGTTGTACAAAGGCCGTCTGTGGTTCCAGTTAATAAGCACTTTGAGATATCGCAATGCACTCTCTAAACGTAAAGCACTACCTGTACCGACTATTTCCTACCTGTCAGTCTGACGAGTCTTAACTTAGTTCCTGGCAGCAACGCGATATACAGGCAAACTAAACGGATTTTGAAATTGCGTAAAAATTCCGATGAAATGTGTGTGTAATCTTGATGTATTCCTTACAATCTTGAACAGACCTCGGACTCGTACCCAGTTACCTAAATATGTAATGAGGTATTTCAACCACACACCTGAAATGCTGAGAAAAAACAGTTTAAGCAGATTAGTTTGTAGCACTATTATTCTCTTACACATTCTGTTAAAACCAATATTTCGGCCCCTAATCAAAACAAGTGTTAGGAATGAAAACATTCCGAAGTCGGCCACATTTCTTATGGATGTTGACTCAATTAGACCTGCCGAAAGAGAACAACAAGGAAACTGAGCATCAATCGACCAGTTTCAGGAGCTTCTCGCCCATGCCAACCTAAGAATATCGAAATGGTTTCTAAGCATTTAAGGAAAACCTAATCGTGCTAGAAAAGAGTGGCATCGAACTGTACGACAGCTAGTTCCCCTCTCCAAATGAATTGATCTATTGTTGAGTGAATGTTACAGATATTGGAAAAGCTGTGGATATATCGAACATAATAAAAGTACTGCAGAATTTCAAAACGATATGTACGTGCTTACCCTACCCGGTGTGTTCGGCATAACAGTGGTCGACTTACAGCGTGTCTTCATGTCACTAGTCAAACGACAGTAGGAAAGTAAACAGCTCGGTAGCCAGCCATGAAAAATCCAAATAACACAAAAACAGGGGCAGATGGATCTACTGGTTTGCAACCTAAACTTGCATTCGTATCATCGAACTGAAATTGTTACGTGAACGGGGAAAATCAGTCTGTTGGTACCCCTCCGTGGGACGCCTTCGTATCAAAATCACCACCCCATAAAATCTGCAGAGGTACTTCCCATAAGGTCTACTTGAATATCTTGCCCGAAGAAGATTATTAATTTGGCTGTTAATAGTGCTAAAATACCACTAGCATCATCAATACAGCCCATGCAATGTTGTCACTGGTAAACAGTTTGAAGTCATCTAACGATTTGCGTATTGTAGTGCGTGTCCTTTTCAACTGATGACAAATGCGAAAAGCTTCTCGCAGACCCAGCCGGTCGTGTGGTTTGGAGTTTCATTACTCAAACGCGCCCAGCGGGACCATTGCGTTATGCTTTAGACTTACTCGTCTGCTGACGATACGTCAGCACATGCGTCAATCTGCCGAAACCTGAAGCAAGCTGGGTTGTCCAAGCTGCCGGTCCACGTGTTAGACCTCTCAGAATAAGTTGTGTGCATATGCAAACGACCTCCGGTCAAATGCAATCGTCGCACCTGATTTCATAAACCCATAGTGGGACGGGACCCAATATCATACTGTAATCAGATAATTTGCGATGCGGTAGTTATCTTTCCATTAGTTAAGATAACTGCTGCATCGTTGTTGCCATTTGGCCGAAGTGAAGTCACTAGGATTGCAAGACTGCTTCTGTTTCACTATTTTAATCTCTGTAGGTTTAAAATATATGTCATCAAACGGTAGAGAAAAATAGTTGTTTGCTGGTAAACGTTAAGAAGCTTTTCTTGTTGACGAATTTAAAACAACCACTTGGAACGTGCAACGATTTAGCAGTATTACTAGAGCTCATATAGTATTACGGAAAATGATGTAATCATACCTAATATTGAAACAGACACGGTAAAGGGCTCGTATCGAATTAGTAGAGGCACTGCCCAGCGCAACAGTAACGCTTTATTTTGGCAAGTAACAATCCAGCGAGTGCACTGTTTTTAGATGCAGTGTGCTGATAGGTTCTATACTGGCGGTTTTTGACACAATATTAACCGGGCTGAAGAAAGAATCTGGCAAGTGTTCTGTCGGGTAGACTGAAAGACCATCTAAGCAGCCCAATTCGAATTTCTCTAGGAGCAGCAGTGAAAACGAATAGTGGTGCGCTACATTTTGTGGACACTTGTGTAGCACATTCGGTTGGTTTTGACGGGAGACTCGCCTTAAGAACATCACAAACGAGAGATCCAGCTGGGTCCCAGCTGAGTCTCCCGTGAAAATTGAATTGATTTGCAAATGAATGTATTTATCGAAATCAGTCCAATTTGGGTTCGAGTAGAACATAAAGTTGGCTGAAACTCGGGGACTGCACCTACCTGATGAGCCCCAAGAAGGGTGAAACCGGTCGTGGGCTGTCGAAGAATTTCCAGGAAACTTGTGAGTAGTTTCCTTTATGAAAAGGTTGATGACTTTATTGATTAGACTGATAACAGTGAATTCTGTCTGCAATACTAAGTTTGGCAACAGTGTTTGCGGAAGGCACAGGAAATGCATGCCGACCTAACTCAGCTACAGCACATTTCGTCTGGAATTTTTGGGAATCCATTCTGTTACTCTGCTTCAAAAATCAATAAATTGTCCAAGGTGGCAGGACCTTGGGTGAACAAACTGGTACATCTTTGCTACCACGGTTCAAATACACAAATCTTATGTAAACGACTTGTCCCACCATGCCTTAATTGGAGGTCATTGAGTGAGTACCACATGATATGTCTCTGATTTAGAATCATTCTTATCGTTAAAACCCGATTGGTTCAAACATAAGGGGCAAATGATCTTCCTATTGTCTTAAATGCTTTCGAGAGGATTTGGAAACAGTGTCCAAAGAGAAAAATGATCTGTCTATTGTCTTCTCACCAAACAGCCACTTTAATGTCATGAGCGTCAGCATTATCGTCATTGAGGCCAATACATCGGTAATACTTACGAATGCCTAACTGTTGTACAACCATGGGGAAATAAGTCCAAAGAAAAGGGTGGGGCAGGAACTCAGTACGAAGAAACCCTGTGTCCTTAAGGAGGACGATAAGGACGAAGGTGCCAGTACCTTTGGCCAGCATTAAAGTAAACACATCTGAGCATAATGTCCAGTTGAGGTACTGTCGGCGACGCGGTGTCCGTGAAATTCAACCTAGAAAAAAAATATGTACAACGGCAGGCGAACTCTAGCTATACAGTCTTTCTGCAAAATGACAGCACACTCCACACTGAGTTGGGTGGTATACCGTGACCTGCTGGTTTTCCAACCAAGTACGAACAGGCTGACGGGCACCCCGACAGGAAAAGCTCAAAGGTACCACGGCATCCATTTTGACTGTAGATGATTTCATTTTACGTCGCCATGTCTCCTTTCGTTAACGTTCGATTGGAACGGAGTACAACGCGTTGTTGGGTAGACGGTGGTTGGACGTACGTAAAAAATGTCCCAACCATCTTCATCCGGTAAGTTTAATCCGCTGCTGTAATGATTCTGATTCGTTAGCAATGACTCGTTTACGCACCATTTTGCTGCGTGCTTTAATTTCTATCTGGACAAATAGTTATTGGAAGAAAAGACCACCTAAAATGTAACTTAAATGGTTAGCAAACAAACTTAATTTATGTGAGTTATGAGGTCAGTTTTCCTTTTTTCATGTTTCCTTCCACACAAGCCTTCGAGATGAAAACCGAGCAAAAGCACTTTCCAAAAAGGAAATCTTGCCAGCCCCACAGTGAGTAAAAACGTGACTATTTTGTTATCTGCCATTCAGTTTAAAACCGAACGCTCGCAGTTATATCCATAATAGAACTTTTATACATGTCTTGACCAGAATTAATGTCAAGTTTACGTTTCTAGAAACTTGTTGTTCGAGTACATTATTCCAAGTCAACAACAGCAGCGTTATTATGTTCTCATTAAGCCCTATTTAAGGACGCGGGAAGCGGAATAAACTTATCCAGGTTATTTGGACTTAATTTAACGGTGGTTTTGTTCCTCTAAAAACGGCCGACTCTTAAGCCAACAAAAGGAGGAAGAAACTTCCCGAAGCGAGTGCCTTTTTTCTCCAAGATTTTTGGGTTTGCCTCCACATTATCAGAGCAATTTAGAGGTTTGAAACCAAATTTCATCCTTTTTGCCTCTAAATCTTAAACTGAATGTTTAAAAAACACACAGTGAATTGATAGACTGGAGCACCATATGAACAAACTTATGGTGGATGCTATTTTTGCTTTTTCGTCCGGCAATATTGCAGCGTGGTTGCATCGCTCTGAGTTCATTCATTTGATGGTTCGTTTACGATGAATCTGAAAGGTTTCCGCCCTACTAATGCAAAACCATGGAAGCCAGCAAGGAATCTTTCTAGTTGAAGGATAATTGTGTTGAATATTTTGGAGAGCTTTCGAGGTTATTCAAGGAACGCATCTTTCTAGTCCGTAAGGTAGATATGCTTCTGACAACCCATTTCTCAAAGACTGATTTCATCGGACTACGTAACTGTTAGGAAGCAGCAGCGTTGCATCGAACATGCATGTCAAATTTGGTAGTTCCTCATGTTTAGTGGTTTATGGTTCTATTCCATCTGACGTAAATCTAATAGGAATTGGGTAGTGGAATTCAGCACTTCTGCAAATGAGCACTTTGTCCTGATGAGCAGGTTTCAGATGAACCAATCTCATACACTGGTACGAAATATGGGCACTCTATGGGACACGGCTCTTTACAGATCCTGGCGGCCGTCATGTTGCTGCTTTCCAGCCGCATTTCGATGACTTGTCTGTCTTCGTGTGCTGAAATCACCGCTGACATTTGCAAAGGATGTTAAACCGGTCTTAATAATGGCATCTTATTCAACTGTGATGCTCAAACGTTTTCATCTTGCTGATGTTGTAAGGTGCAGGCATCTTGCTTGCCTTCCCGAAAGATGTGAGATTTCAACTATGTTACCCCCATTTCTTTTTCTTTCAAAGCTTCATTAATGAACCACTAAACATGACGGATGTATTTTTGACTTTCCAAAGGATACTGGATACGACAAACCTGAGTTCAATTCGCCGAATAGTTTTGCTGCCGCATGTGTACAAATTTTGCTACCTGCGCACGATAAGACATGAAATCGATCAGACAAATCTGCTTTGTTATTTTTGGTACCAAACAGCCTATTCTTTTAAGACAAAGAGATTGGGGATCAAAGTTTGTAAATTCTGCAATCTCACTCCGTCAACTGTCAATTTCAGCGGACTGGCCATGTTTACTTACTCATTACTTACTTGAAGCCAGAAGTTATAGTGACCCTCCGATGAGCAGGGATATACTGAAGGGTGGTCGGATTGTTAAGTCAGTGTACACTTCCAAGTAAAGGCAAAGTGGATGCCAACTGTCACCTAACTTTTTTTGATGGAAGCAACCACTACGAGTGTTCTACGTTAAGATACTGTTTTTCTTTTACCACTTGAGAGCATGATGCTGAAAGGGACCCATGAGTTGGCTTTTACACGCCACACCGCATTGCAGATTCTCTTCAAGTTCATTATTAGAACACTCGGTTTCGGTTTACTAGTGTATATTTTGTTCACTAAGCTGTTTAAAGACAGCCATTACAACGATTGCAGGTGAAACTGCTATTTACTGAACGAGAATCGTTCTCCCTTTGTTGTACGAGTTTGGAAGCACCAAACCGATTCGGCCGTGTTACGATGATTATCGTACTACGGTAGCCTGATTATTGTGCAGACACACAGTCGTATTTGGGAGAGAGTTGTTTCACGGAGGTATTTCGGTAGAAACGGTACCTTTTTGGATAGAAAGTAACAGTTAGAAGGCCGTTATACCGGGTCATGTGATAAGCTACCAAAACCAAATAACTTTTAAAGATGAAACTGACGACTTTTGAGAGGAATATCGATGTCTAAATCATACGCCTTCATAAGCAGTCCGCAACTTAACAAACATGTCAATGTACTCCCTGCATTGGACAACGATTGCTCTACATCTTGGGAAATTAAATTAGCTGGTACACAGAGAATGAGATTTTACGCCCTGTTTAAAGCCTTTATCAACATTTAACTTTATTGGGTATTTTCAGTTCAACAGGACTCTCTACAGCACAGTAACGTCCTGCAGCCTCGATCGTTTTGTTGAGAATAAAAAAAAGAATCTGACGTTATGGAGAAGAGAATCTGATGCTCGAAAAATGTTTCAATTTACGCTACTTTATCTCTTTGGTGAACCCACAACTGATCATTTTCTATCCAACGCAACAACTACTCTTGTTTCCGAATTACCCTTTTCCCTGAAGTCAAATCATTTTCCATAGCGTAAACTTAATCCAATGTGACGCGAAACTCTCCCCAGTCCTGCATGAGACCATTCTTCCGACGACCACTGCGATTTTTACCGCTGGATAAATAGAGGGCAGTTAAACTTCCTAGGCCAAACGGCAAAATCAAGCGAGCGTCCTGATCAACCATTACTTTATTGTCACCCCTCAGACTGAAAAGTTCAAAACTCCTAACAACACTCGTCCTTGAGGAACGTGCCGGCCTTGATAATTGTTCGTCTCTGCATGATTCTGGAGCGAACTAGGTAAAAAATGATCACGATAATAAGGAATGAACCACCAGTCGCTTCGAAGTGTTTATCCGCTAGTCAGCTCTGAGGTGCTCTTCTTGACCGTTCATTTTATACTTCCAAGTTTATGGGATGAGCGTCGGCTGAATCTCACTTCAGAAAAAGAAGGAGCTAGAAGTCTAGCTGAAAGACGCAAAAGCATATAATGTGGAGTCAAGAGAGACTAGATTGTCGCTAATGATAAATGACATTGTCCGTGAAAACTTTTGCTATCCCTGGGAAGCGATCGATAATTTTTTCTTAAGCCTTAGGACCGTATGTTGGGAAGACCTTACCTATTCAAAGATTCTCCCCAGGTAAATAAACGCAGAGTCATTCTAGAGGGGCAAATATTGTGGTGAATTGTGGTTGTATTATAGAAGTGTAGCGTTTGCCAAGAAAAGTAAAGGGAGCACTGCTTAAAATACCGTATTGGCACTAGCGAAGTTTCGTTGATTTTAAATGATTTTCTCTCTGATGCCAGTAAATTTCCAAAATAATTCATGCAAATGATATTTTCGAGCATTCGGTGTTTTAAGTCATTCGGTTTTCTCACTTTGGTAAATTCCGAAGATTTCACTACCTTTCTTATGACGAAGATTCGCCTGAAGCCTTACTTATGGCCAGGCGTACGACCGATTCTTACACCAAGCAAGAGAATGAAAAGATATGAAGGAAAAACAATTCATTCATGAGAATTTGTTATTGCGAATTTCCGAACTTGCCCATATGTAATCAGACGTGGGAAGCTGTGCCATTCTAAGGTTATACGCAGGGCCTCATCTTAAAATCGTCAACTTTATTCAACTACTGCGTGACTCCATTTATTCAGCCATAGTTAACGTCTTGCCTTTAATTTAAGGTGGCGAATTAAGGTGCGATGCATACCAATCTTCTTGGCTCATGTGTGTTTACTGGAATCCGGTTATTACTGTTCTGTATATTGTCATTTTCGGAGCAGTTAACGGTTTTTCATATGGAGACGCTAACAAACGCAGAGGCCACATCCAGCACTGTGTTTCGACGTTGGAGTTTTTCACACTACAAAGAAAACCCAATGTCCTGAACATTGCAACATTTTCTTGACAAAGTCTGCATGCATAGGGATGAAAGCAAAAAACAATTCTGTTTGTGCAGCTTGGACAGTCGAACTATCTTGGCCTACTTTTTCTATCTTATTCCTTTTTCAAAAATAATTCCGATGTGATGTTTTTCTTGGACGAATTTGTTTCAGCAAATTTTTGACTGCTGCTGGACCAGTACCTAAATAGGCAGCTTACTGCAGTGATCGATTTACAGGAGGTTCAATTAGACGGGCCAGTACACAAATTTCAAGTAATGCTTAGCAAGAGATTCGCTGAAATAATTGTTTATGGGAGCACGAAATATACGCCATCAGGATATCATATTTATCAGGTTGCGTAGTATTGCATGTTAGAACCACCATCACCGGCAGACCTCAAAAGATGGTGAAAACTGCGAAAACACTTCTGTTTATTGGACTTCTCCTTGAGGGGAATACTGCAGCTTAGTATGGCGGCCGCCTACTAAATTCAGCACCACAACTAACCGATTCAGCACTTGCTTTGCGTTCGTATTTCAACTTGAAGCCCATTGTGATAGTGAATCCGGAATAATAGTCGAATTAACAGTCGATAGTTTCGCACGGTCGCAGTTGCTGCTGTGCAGCAGAACATGTTAGACGTTTATCCGAAGGTTATTAGGCTTATTAGCTGGCGTAGGATGGCAGCATTAAGACCACCTCCAGTACAGTATTTATCTGTTTGGTGGAAACAAACTACCATTAGGCTGGATATAGCTTTTGGGACCATCGGAATTGGGCACAGTCAGTCAAATCTTGTCAGAGAATATGGACTACCGACAGTGAAGACTGGTAATGTGTTGAAATATTGGTAGCTCGGGTGAGTTTATTGGTTGTTGATCAAGTGGCTGTTGATCTGTTCGCCGAGCTTGGCAATTGGCTTGCAAACGTTTCGTCACCATACGAGGAGACATCATCAGTGCGCAGTTGGGTGGGTTAGACTGCGCAACCTGACCCTTGGGCCTAAAGGAAGGGAAGGATAGGCGTTGAAAAATCCTGGTCGGGTACAACACTCACTGTTTCCTTAGTCATACTTAAGATTCAAAGTTGAGGACATTAAACGAAGTATCGCCCATATTTTAAGATGAGTCAAATAAAAGGACAAAGGTCTTAATAATATGGGGTTCATCAGTGACATGGGCTCATTCACATAGAAGACAATAGTGCAGAAAATACCAGACACAATTCTCTATTAAATACAACCCAGATCAGACTAAAACAAATACTCTTAAAATTCTGGCTGGTTTCTTTCTTGGTATCCAATTTAGATGGATTTTGGCCAGATTTTATTGCCTCAGCTGCTTGGAGATTTCGGAGCACCCATATCACTTCTCGCGGAATATATCAGTCAACACGTACGCGGAGGGTCTGGCTGACATTATCAGGTAAGCCCGTCTGACCGGCTCATTATCCGTCTTTAGAATAGACATTCGTAAGAGAACAAAACAGCATAGAACATTAAAAGCAGAATGCTCTTGAGAATTAGGGACCACCCGTTTTGTTCAGTAAAAGATGTAGACGGCGCTTAAAACCGTTTCATCTGGAACTCCATTATCTTGTCACCTGACACAACTACAGCAAACACACCACGAGTAAAATAAAGTCACCTGACTGAACTCGGAAAGCATATCACTTCTACAGTCTGCTTGCCTATGCATATTGTTCCATTTTGCTGAGTGACAGCTTTTGTTTGATAATTGCTTATAGTGCATTGGTTAGTTTATAATCTCGAACTTAAAGCATCTTTCACCTATATACACTACTCACTGAAAGGTGCCCATAATATTGCTTGTCACGGGTTACGCACAAAAGTCAGATCGTTGAGATGGAGCTTTATCAACAAATGAGGTACTAGTAATACAATAATAAAATAATAAAATTTTACAGACCACAGATCTTGGGGTTACGCCGGTTTTCATGCACTGCGTTCGGTACTGCGAATCCTAATTGAGATCCTGTACAAATAGTTGGACAGGAAATTTCGCCCATCCAAAGTTCACACCGAACAGAGACAAAGTGATCGCAAGATGACGAAGCCCGCGCTGTTGTACTAAACTGGGTCAAAGAGCGGCTAAACAAGAAAGGAAGTATAGGCAAAAAACGTAACTATGGAACGAGCAGTCATGTTGTATACAATGAGAAAAGAAGAAAAGAATTAAAAAAATAGATCGTTTTCTATCCGACAGTGCATGAATTCAGGCTACAGGTTTCTGCGGGATTATTAACTTCATCTAAATGAATCATGGAAGATCTATTACGACCCCATCAGGCCAGACAGTTTGTGCTGTTACATATAGGATTTGAAGCTCACCTGTTTTTGTCATTCATGTACTCCGATCGGTTCTTCGGTCATCTACACCCTGCCAATTCTAGTCGTGTTGTAGCTAGATACCGAATGGGTACAGTATAAAACAAGTTGCAACCACTTACATGTAAAGGACGTGTGGAGCTGCTAGTGAAATGAGCTTGTGGGTAGTGAGTACCACGGTCGCATATCTGTCATACATAGGAAGTAAACACTTGTTCAGAACAGACAACCTGACAGCATAAAGCCTAAAATATAACGTTCAAGGTGATTGGTTTCTGAGCAGGACATTCAAGCTCCCAGTAAATCAACTAGGTATCGAATCTTGTCAAGGTATTTAAGTATCCAACCGCAGCTCGTACAGTTGTTTTAGGAATCGCCAACTGGCTTAGTGCGCTTAGCACTGCACTTTGTTTTCTGTAGTATACGCTGGGCATCTGGCAGCGATATGTTTTCAACCGAAGAAGTTCAGCTGAAAGGTCGGACGCGAAATGTAGATGTAAGTATTCCGTCAAATACATTTCGTATACTTCGAACACCTGTTGGATTTAAGGCTGCCTAACCTGATACGGTGACGATTGACTTCAAGTGACTGGTAGATCAGAATAATCAACTAAATATTTCCAGCTTCCCGCAGGAAGTGCATGCCAAACATACACGGCCTATGATCGTTTTTTGCGGAAGTGTGATTAAAGCATGTAAAATAATGTAATTTGGTCCATCAGAATAGATATGCTCCATATATATCTCACTCAAATTTAATTTTTCTGATCAGCGGTGATCATGGTTTATTGGTTGGTCATGTCACCGCTTTGGCTCCATTTTATTCATACCACCCAAAGACGGGTAGCACTAGATTATCTGACTCAACTGCGTGGTTGAAAGATGAGTGTGTACCCGATCCGAGGGCAACAATAATGTGCCCGATTTTCTCCACTTTTGACATGAGTCTAGGTTTTCTCGGCCTACTTTTATTTACTTCGCAGGGGTCTTCTTTTTTTGTCTATTCGACGAAGCTACTTCTTTGTGTGAACATATTCACAGATCCACAGTATGATATCCAAAGATTTTATAGCCTCCAGTCATTGACATCTTCAGAAGTAAACACCGCACATAATGTACAAAAGCTATGGCTGCCACAGTTTACTTTACCCAGTAATCTGAAAGAATAGAGGTAAAGAACCACGTACTGGAGGCGGTAACTGATATAACTGAGGGTTCAATCCATGGGTAATAATTGAATTTTCCCAGAGATCAGAAGGGGAATCTATGCATTGAAGGCAACAGCTTAAATGTGTGCGCACCGCTGAGCGTGATACTGGACCATATCTGTCAATGGACCTAACCAGTAGAATCTCCGGAATTCATTTATTCTTATCTGTTGATTCTGCAAGTAAACGCAAACCATTTTCGTGTGATGTAAGTCAGTATATGGTAATTTAATCAGACAATTCAATCAGAACGCTTACATTCATATCAGTTGAGCGTTGGACTTGCTTTATACCTTACTCATTTTCATGAGGCCACTGAAAATAGGGTTGGCTAGCGCTTGCTGCATATGGATTCCCCACAGATGGGGTGGTGTAAAACGCTAAACTCTCATTTAGGCATGTCATATTCATCGTCATTTTTATGTTGGAGGTGCTATCCACAAAATTTTTATCGGGCAAGTATACCGGCCTTTCATTCCTTCAGCTTCCTGAGAAAAAATATCAGATGACTTACCAAAATGCCACTTAAATATTCTTTCGTTCAAAGGATAGCCTCCCTAAATTTTATTTTTGCGAAAGCAGTCCTTCGGAAACTTGGCAACAGAAAACGAAACAGGGACCAATGAGTTTAAGCTGCATAGATCTGGCTACTCGGTTGGTCTCTTTAGTGAAAATTTCGTAGAAAGCATGACAATTCTAGTTGTTTAGTGCATCAAAGACAAGGTTATATCTCACGTATTATTTTCACTTCAGGAACCGCACAGGTCTATGCACCCCCAAGATTGCCATATTTCTAAGCTCCGACGCGGAGGATTCCACTCAGCTGCAACCTGAAACTATGTTGTGCGATCAAGGATTGCGTGGGGGAGAAGAATGGTCTCCAATGGAAGTTGGGTTCTATTACCGACCTCTGGTGGAAAACCAACAGTCCTGCTCAGATACCGGCGATTTTGAATTCGTAATTTCTGTTCGCGACCCTGTTCTGTGGTCAAAAATGATAATAGATCTGGCAAAATGTGAAGATCGTTTGGCAAGCAAAACAGTTATGTTGAAAGCTCCATGAACGTATACGTAGCTGGCAAAACCTAAGCCGGTCGACGAATCCTACAATCATCTCTTCACTAAGCAATTTCCCCAACAAATGATATTTTTTTATAGTTTTCTACCTATCATAGCACACCACTCGGTTTGACAAATTTTCTCTCAAATCAGTACTACCTCATTTTTTTTAGATCTTTCTTCTTTAAACCATCGTACTAAACTTTTATGCGTAAACAGAACAGAATAAAATTACATCATTTGTGATGCTGTCATTCAGCCTGCATTTTTTCCCGACGACGCGGCAGCTATGACGCGTAGACTATCGAACACAAGGCGCTTCCTGCGTTTTCTGAATACAGTGGTGGTGTTTGAGGTAATTTAGAAGCCGGAAGGTAAATAGTAAACTGGGGATTTCAGAAAATCTCACAATCTGGTAACAGTGTGGTGCGTAAACTGCTAACTGGGCCACCAGTTGTTCACGAGTTTCTGTGCACGCTCTCAAATTCAGACAGATTGCAACAATTTTTCACGGAATTTATGATAAAGTTTAATTTGGTGTGCAAATGAGACCTGAAGGGTCGTGTTGCACACAGAAAGGATTTAAGTCGCCACTTCGTCAATAATTGTGCCCATACGACACTCACTACGTGCGATGCTCACGCATCCAAGCATTCAGGCTATATCAGGATTTTGAAATTCTTTATCGTGATTAGCACCTCGATGATAGTTGTTCTGGAGTATAGCTCGTGAATCTTTGTTACAGTTCCTGGACAGAGGAATCCCGTGTTAACGGAGGTGTTGGCATGAGTCACGGATGCATCGAAAAAGAATTTGCTTGACTGCAATTTCGATAAGCAACATCTTGGTCAGTCGCTTCGGGTGGAACACAGGGAACGTTGGTAGTTGTGGAGATTATACCGAACTACCGATGTTACACCATTTTATGTATAAATGTATGTTTGGTGATCCTAAATATCACACACGGAAACTTCTCTAGCAATATACACATGCCTGTGTCTTACAGCCTGTGCTGACGGATGAGATGTATGAAGTATGCTGGTACCTGTGAGCCTTGCCTGCTGATGAAGGGAGATAAGATGGGATAACTCTTCCAGTGGAACCCATTCTTACATAAAAAATCAGACAGTTGTGGTCAGTTAACTTCATGAGGCCTTTTTCGGTGGTATGTATTGACGCTTAGTAAGCTGTATTGGTGAGCGGACACCTTTTGTGGTGAATCGAGGTGGCGTCAAACCAGCGAGCAGCTACGATAAACGAAGCAGTGGCGCACGACATTTTGGTGAAATATGGATTATTGAAGATGATAACAGCAGACCGCGTGGCTATGGTTTGTGAGTGAACAATCCAGGAACTGCTTGCAGCTGCTCGTTATCAAGCGGCTAAGGAAGATTGCAAGAAATGGCTGGCGGTGAGAGAAGGCTACTGGGAAGTAAAACTGCCGATGGTGTTGTTGGCATATGTTCTTCAATCCATCAGGTACAGGCGAGTTACCGTTACTTCTGATGTACAGTCAACATCTTCGTCTTTATGTTGATCATAAATTTGGATCGCAGCGGACGGCACCCCTGTCTGCAGAAAAACCGGGTGAGGAAGAGAGTAGAGCACGAGGAAACCTAGTAGTTGTTTAGGAAAAGACTAAGCGGAGGACGTCAGGTAAGAAGACCCAGCAGTCTCCAAGTAGCGCAAAAGTCAAGTAGAAAGACCATAAGAATCTTAAAAGGAGCAGACTGGGATAGAAAAATTTGGGCAATCGGCAGTAGGGCCCTTTTTCCGTTGCTGAACGTCAAGGAAACGTTAATATGTTTCAAGCGAGTTAGGAGTTAAGGCGAGTAAACAGGAGCCAGCTTCGAAAGCTGCACGATGCCACGGAGGAAGTGCCAAATGAAAAAGGCCCATACAGCTAAGCTGGTTGGGGCAAACCGATCACCGAAGGTATGTACGCAAACATTTGAAGGGCTGGGCGCCATGAAAACGAGAAACCCTGGCATTTTGATGCACAGCTGTAAAGACTGGCACCAACTGCAGACTACCAAGTGGACTAATTAAAGCCACATACAGTATTTTACTAGCTGGAAGTGTAAATCCATTCAAACGTTTATCGCTGAACTTGTTGTTGACTATTCCAAAAATTGTCCACACTTGCAAGTTAACACCAGCGTTTTGAGACAAATTAAGCTATCGCAGCGGGATCGAAAGGTTGTTTGCTTGTTATTGAAGTTTTTTAAGTGGCATCGACTAAATATTGTACCTTCTGTTTATGTTGTCAAGCTGGAAGTATCCGTTGCAATCCATATTTGGACACCTGTGTTTGAATTCCCTTTGTCTGTCCAGCACAGAAATGTGGAAACTGAGTCCCCACTATTTATCTGCTGAGAAACAACCTTAATCCCAATTTTTCGTTATCTTCATTGTTGTTGCTGATGACAGGGCTGTATTGAGGCGTATTTTCATATATGGATGCGGAGTTTCATGCGCACATGAACCATGGTGTGATCTGGTTGCGAAGCTTCGCTAAGGCTCTGATCAGGCTGTAACGTCGGATGCACTCAACAGTAAATGCCTTCGCGCTTCACTTAAAAGATATGTTGGATTCGTTCGTAATCCGACTGATATGACGATATTCCCAGTATAAACAGTGAGTAATAGAAACATTAACGTGCACATTGTCTAAGCTTCCCTGCTGTATTTGTCAAGTGAGTTCACGGCTAGGCGGTAACGCCTTGTAAACTATAGTTAGTACGTTAATCGCATAGGTGCATGGCCACGTGTAAAATTCTGCACCTAAAACTGTCTAATTAAAACTAACCAGTTCTCAACATGTTTGTATGGCCCGTTTAATTAACTGTTCATAAGCTTCATATTGTACTTTTTAAAGTGAGTTTCCGCGCCAATCCGTTTTCGGCTGTATCTATTGTAGCGAGTAAAATGTTTGTAAGTATACTTGTGTGTGTTAGAAAGACGCACTGAATCGTCTCGGTGTCGAGCGCGCACATGTTCAGGGAAATTAAGAGAGTCAATTCACCCAAAAGCCAAACCCAAGCAGACGATTGGTTGAAAAATTATCACCCGATAGCAACAAACCAACGGCATCACCTGAACCCAGTACCCAAGCACAAGGAGTTCAGGCGCTCAACCAAATTGGTATCGAAACTACTCCGTGGCTTGCTGGTCGAGCGGAGTGAGCCTATGGTTTGGGAGGGCTGATTATATGGGCCGCGGTTCGAATCCTGAATCTGTCACCCGCCTCCCTTTCAGTTTCTTCTGCAACTGGAAAAATTGGTGGGTTTATGCCAGTTATATTTTTAGTTTTGACGCTTTCGTCTTTCGTTGAGAAGACAACAGTAGAACACAGGTCTCACACTAGACAACGACACTGATTCTGAGGCACACTACCACAAGACGCAGGCAGTAATACACAGCGAAAAAATTATAACTGTCCAAAATGAAAGCAACCAGAAAATCTCATTTTTGATCAGGTTACCGAGTGCGAAAATTCTTAGGTCTAGGGCTGAGTTTGTCTCTAGCTATCTGAAACTAGAAATTTCGATTTCTTCTATCCTCAAATCAGAGGAAATAACAGATATTCACAAGGAGCCGTACTGAAGTGCAAGGGACCAATGAGGAGCACCTTGGGTTATGTGAACACATTTTTCCATGTTAAATTAGCCTAGCACTTGGTACATGTATTGCACATGTTGCACGCAATTTCCAGGAATATGCCCCCCCAATAATGACAGGTGTTTTGTTCGCATGTTTTAGCTGCCCACTGTTCCTTGCTTGTGGGTAATTAGCCAGTCAGAATCTTGCTGGAAATTGAAACGAAGAATGCCAATACCATGTGGAGTTTCTGAGTCCCTTAAAGATCCACCAATTTAAACAACCTATTCTCCCTGCTAAACTAGTGAAATTGCAGCCAGACTGGAGGCACTACTTGTGAAACTCTCAATATAAAAATGCTACACGTTTGATTTGCTCCTAGTGATCGGCTGCTGCAATCTGAATGCTCGCTTCCAGCTTCCCGTCCAGCTCCACAATGTACAGCTGGATGTTGCTCTTAGGGCGAATTTATTCTTAATGGTGCGCTTCGTCATCAATTATTACCGTAATGTAAGAAACCATGTGGTTAAGGCCGACACATTATAAGAAGGACGATTTCTCAAGAGTTTTTGGTTCGTTGAGCGTTAAGTTCCCCCCGTATTTACCCGATACTTTGGAAATCTCGAACATCTTTTGGATTTGTAATTTTTCCATGTTCTATTCCGTCTCGGACTGCAGGGTTAGCACCGATGCACTGGCACGTTTTATTGTGCCACCTGGTAATACAAAATGTTGGTGGTGGTTGCAGAATTATCCGAACCCGATCCGCGCCTTTGGTTCTGCTTGTAAGAGCAACAAATAAAAAGCACAGTATAGCCCACGAGCGCGGCGTGTACCCCCGCCTGGTTGCGCGAATTTGGGTCGAATTTATGTCTTAACTTTGACATCATGATAAAAACACCAGAAGCCTGTCTTTGAAAGACACTGCGTAGGAAAAATCCACAACCAGCAAGCCAGCCGCCAATGAAGAATTAGATGATTGTTCTCCATGGTTACTTGCACGGCTACACGGGATGAAGTTGAAGAACTGTGGCTGTCCTTTCATCCTAATCCAAAAGAACCATATACTGAAGGTATATATTCGATGGAATTAGGTGTCTGACAGTTTTCAGACATCTCCTTCCCACTCTACCGCACCAAAAGGCATTCGTCGTTCTTCGAATGACTCGGCGCATCTTCCTCTGTATTATTCGAGTGGGCTTTTAAACAATTTACGGGGCCTAATTTGACTGCTTCCTGACTAGTACTGCGGACACAAGAAGGATGTAACCCTCATTGAGCATGTCCACTGGGGTGCCAAGAAGACGGTTGCTTTCCTCGAAACCGTTGATTATGAAACGCGTCTCCATATGCTTGAACTCACTTCCATAGACCATCGCTCACATTACCGACCCAACGCCAGTATGCAAGCTGTCCACCACCATTCACTGAATGCCCGGACAACAAATTTTGCTCATACGAACCAAATCCGTCCGATCAGCTACACCCACAACCTGTGTGGCAAATGGTAACATCTGTCAAATCCGCCCTCCCCCGAGCCTTTGATAAGCTGCTGCATCACCCAAATACTTCCGGCACTTAGTCTAGTCACTGTTGGTGCACACCGCATCAGGGGACCGACTGACTGCTTTCCCTATCTGTCTAACGTACGCGCAATCCAGCAACCGCCAATGGCCACAAAGTTGCCACACCGGTCCCCGTACTCAAATTTTACTCGTACCAGACAACCGCATTAATTTGAAACATTCGCATCACTTTGTCATGCAAGAAGTGCATGGCCTGCCCATATTCCATGAACCCGGCTGCCTTGTGACAACAGAAGAACTGTTTTGGTAGCACAGAGGACGCCTATTGTCGAGCTCAAGATAATCAGTCTAAAAACTATGTATGACCTTGTTTTGGGCATGCATTTAGACTATAGGGTAATCTGAGAATGTTCAAAAATTATCACTTTCGGTACTGTCCTATTATTGGTGGATTCTCGAGTTCTGTCCTAAATATTTGCACCTCTGGATCCCAGGTATGACACTTAGCAACCATACCCTGGCCGATTTAGACGTCAACTATTTGCCTCCCGATTGTTGCGTGCCTCGAATACGGTTGCGTTACACTCAGAACTCTGAACCCTGAATTGGCCCACTCATAAATTAACTGAAGACCTGGACAGATCGCATCTAGCCAACAGGGCCTCTGCTTTGTGTCGTAAACTCCTCGTGGGAAGTGGACTTGTCGCGGTCGGGGAAGGACAATAGAGGTTACCCCTGTTTGAGCAGCGTAGCCGCAACTGGTTGGCCATCCGGCATGTTTGTTTCTGGATTATGGATTTTGCCATGTTATTCAGCTACGCAGCTGCTAGATAGCTCTTGAACACTGTAAGTTGGGTTGATCGCAATGTCACCCGGTTAACGGGAGCACCGCCGATTCCAGTTGTGGACCTGCCTGGTAATCTCAAGGTAGTGGTGTTTCTAATGATCGCAGCATTACTGCCGCCTACTAATTGTACCAACACTGTATTTCGTCGTTGTACATGTTTGTTCCTCCCCTTCTCCAGGAGACACTATGTGAGCACCTGTTTGCCTAGATTTATCAAAATGTCTACCCGAGAGCCCTTTAAGTGGGGCTATTTCGTATCATAATGACTATACACTTTTCAATATGAATTTGTTCTGAACTTGAATTACATGCGTTTCCGCCATTCGTTCATCCAAGTCGAGGTCAAATATTGACATGTCTTGCCTGACGCTGTTCCCATTCTCTCAGCTTAGCTGCTGCCCACAAGCCTGCTTCCAACAATGAAGCCAAAATCCTTTCTGACAATGACTTTGAATGGCGTTAGTTAGCGGGCGTAAACCTACACCCATGTTTACCGTTGACCTACTCATGCGTTACGATGACCAGCTAACCCTCTTGTGGGTGAACAATGCCACTCTCCGATTGACCCAAGATAATCAGTCCCCCAAAATGTTCGGATGAGCGTAGCCAACTCCAACATTCCTGCTGCGCTCTGCAAGCGCCATAATAACCATACCGGGCTGCTACTGTGGACCGCTACTTGGTTCATTGTGTTTCACTAACTTTACACCTATCGCTCTCTGATGTGGCTTCCCTAACCCGAAAAGTCGCAGAATGATTCACCGGCTGTGACGTGCCTTCCAGCTTGCTGACTAATGCAGGCTTGTCGCCATCTATCAAGTTGTCTCACTCCCCCTAAAGCACTGCAAATTCGGGCGGATCCTTCCAAAAAACTGCGATAAACACTAAGAGAACCGTTCAGCAAGGGGCCACTGAGACAGTTCCACCGCCTAATGGCGTCAGCTGCACCGAATGGACATCACGCCAAAATCACTTTAGACCCAATGATCGCCTCCATGTTGGATGCCCCACATATGGTCTCGTTACTTATTCACGGCTTAACCCGCGGTGCCTCCAACGCTTTTCTAAAATTCAGGCACTCCTCAGTTTTTCGAACATCTGGTCTGCATCCGTCGCATTTTTGCATAGATATTTCCGCACAAATCATCGTATGGGCAGCTGCAAATGCCACCCTAACCTCGGTTTTGTGGGCTACTGAAAGACAAGCACAGATTATGCACCGAGTCCTCCTATCCCTCTACACAACAACGAATCAATGCAGCTGAGTCATATGGCCAGTCATCAGTCAGAGGTCAGTCCCTCAGGAACGATGGGTGAGCAGAACGGTCAAGCCTTAATAGCCTGGGTGCTGGTTTAACGGTGAGCGCGCTAAAAAAACAGGGAACCACAGTTGCACTCCCCCATCCAATGATTGACGGCTGTTGAGGCCTTCGTGCACAGCCAAGGGGACAGCGTGCACTAGCTTTCCATGCACTGCAGTCCAGTGCTCTCCTGAAACGGCAAGCATGGGTCAGAAACATCCATTTGGATATTGGGTTATTGGTGAGGACGTCGGTGATGTGTGGTTCGGTAACACGGTTGACAGAGAGACCCGATGTGATTACATTTTCCACGGATTGATGGATGACAACAACTGACCCATGTTAGTCCATCGATGCGAACTTTTTCGGCCTGTTACTTGACGAACCAATGTGTGCTCTTTATGTAGCTGTATACTGAATGCAGATAGAGCACGAAGGCTGTAGCTGGGCGGTTAAATGCTCTGGTTCGCCGCTATCAGCTACGTGAGAAAATTGACTGCGATGTCCCAGATAACTGGAACGAAAGCGATGCAAGAATGATCGGACAAACTTGCTACGTCATCTACCAGTTTTCCGCTGAGAGACTCGTCCGTGAAATAGGCTTAGGCTTCCAGTTTCGTCTGAGCTGAGTAGCTTAGCGGCGCACTGCTTTGAGGTATGGGGCAAGAAGAAGTTTGCTAAAGAGTATGCAGCACACGTTTGCGGGGCGTCGGTTACAGGGGCTGTCGTCTGGTGGCTCACAGGAGAAACAAAGGCTCTGCTTGCGGCTTCTAGTGCATACTACCTTTTTTCTCAGTCTACAGGTGAGCCGCCTTTTATCTGCATGGCAGAGTTTCTTATGCCTGTCTGGGAGAAGACTATTACTCTTTGTTACCGGAATGCGCTAGTCCATCACCATTCAAAGACGATAGCTTTTGCTGGAATTTTTGGCGCGAATCTGGTTGGCCCGGCCACCGAATATATAAATATTACAAGGAAATTATTAATAATGATCCAGATGCCTTGTGGCCTCGTCCCTGAAATCGCCGACCAATTACCATGAACTGTTACGGCTAAAAGCCAGGACCGCTTCACCGAAGTATGGTGCATCATGCCTAAATTGTTCAAAATTTTTTACGGTAAAATGAACACCTTAGATTTGGTCTGGAAGGTTCTAACGGAAAACTACCGCAATCTATCAATCTCGTTCTTTTTGGGTACTTTTGGCAGAACCACCCTCAGCGCATGGCCTGTCCAAACACACTTCATGAGGTGCAGCTTACCGAGAAAAATATCGTCAGTTAAAGCCGTCTGATAACACAAGGAATATCAAAGCATGCTGCGGTCAGCTAACATGAAGGATTTTTGTTGAAAAAGAATGGCGTAGTCATTTTTAGCATTATGTAGGCTAACTACTTCATTTTATTCTCCTGACTTCTTTAGTACGCTCATTTTCTTCCCAGAAATCCTGCTTGAAGGTTAATTAAATGTTGTCATATTTTGCACTCAGTTGTCCGCGTAGGTGTGACATTATGTGTTAGTGGCGGGTTGCATTTTTGTCACTGAATTTCGAATTCTCGTAGAAAGGAGCACGAAGGATATTCCGTCAAACACTCGGGGTACTTTTTTAAGTGTTTGGAAAAAAAAGCATGAGACGGGGTTGAGATAACCCAAATTGTTTAGAGGGGCGCACTTGGTGATATGTAAATAACGTCGGCTATGACAACAGCGATATATTCGATAAAAGAATACAATATCACGAGAAGTTAAAAGCCCCTTGTAAGGGAAAAACGATCCTTTTATAAGCCTGTCAGAACCTAACATCTTGATAAAACGGGTCCACAGCCCGTGCATGGTACACTAATCCTACTTACTTTTATGGGGGTAGACCTACAGATCTTCGAGTGGGACTCATCTTGTGTCAGGGCTTGGAGGGGTAGAATATTGTAACACTAGCTAATCCTCAGGCAACTCTTCCGGTAGGGTGCGTAATAAGTTCAATAAAAATTGGGTTCTTACTTAGTAGACGGGCGATCAAGCAGGGTTTGAGTTTGCTGATATAGGATATTAAACTACAAGAGTTCTCGAGCAAACCGGTATAAGCAAGAAGAGAGGTGATGTGGTAAGGGAAGTCAAACGTATAAGGACTGACGGGATGGACTTCCAAGATGATGGACTGGTTTATCTGGAAGTTGTCACGTGAGTTTTACGGTGTCATTATCTAAGGGAGAAAATGAATATACGAGAAATGGTCACCAGTCCTCGAAGCACAGCTATCAGCTGCAATTAACAAGTGGCGCATGGCGAAAAAAGCCCTTGGGTACTGGTCTTGTATGCTGATAGTGGAGGGTCAGGAAACTCATGTATATATATCATTGGATGTGTCCTCTCCTGGGGGCAGTAGGTAGGTGCGTGTTTTTTGTTTGGTCAACGAAGTGGGCTTTGGTGCGGTGCAAGCAGCGGTGCAAGCAGCGATGACGAAAGCAGCTACAGCTCTGCACGTCGATGTGAGCCATGGGCATCGCAGAGTGTCTTCAAGACATCCAATTTGTGCTTTTTTACGAAATTCCTTGTTTTAACAGACGAAAGTCAGCTTTTTGCCGTCTGTAGTTCATAGAGTTGCCAGTTGAATGACACAACCGGGATGAGTCCATCCCAGCAGCGACAAACAGAGAACAGCAGTGCTCTTTTATGGAGTTCCCGAATTAAAGGCCACGCTAAGAACCACCGGCGGTGGGTGAAGCACTTACGCTACTGGAGGGGTGGCGGGTATATGAACGCAACATGGTGCAACGCAACAGGGCGACCTTCCCTGCAGGATGTATCAACCACAAGGGATTTCATCCCTCGTGCATGCTACCAGATTTACGAGGTGGTATGCCACCAGGCAGTCATAATAGTGGCTTGTGCACTAATAAAGGGCTCTAGCTACCAGATACTTTGTCCGGTCGGGGGAAAGCCAGGCCAGCAAAACAGCCCAGTCATTTCGGGCAAGCAAACGGCAGACAGCCGCTAGGAAAGGCCTGAAATTAATTTCGCCGAGACTACGGGGTTTCCGGAGTAGATAATTTCATGAGGAATTAGTCTAATCCGTTTGGACGTTTCAGTGAAATGATGCCTATAGCAGTATGTTTAAATGAGCAAACTTTCGAGGTCATCAAAACCGCCGATTTGAGTGTGATTACCAGCTTACGAGATGAAGCAAGAAATCAAATAGAAGCATATTTTAATGTTCCGCGGTGTTTTTGATATGAAAGATAACATCTGGAGAATTTCGGCCGCAAATCTCACGCAGGAGGATAGTTGAATAACGTTTATATTCATTGTACTTGTCGGTCGTAACAAATTAGGTGAGTTTGTTTAGCGAACCTCGGCACAACGCTGGTTCTTGGGAGGTCTGCCTCGCGTTCATTATAATAAGGGAGGACAACCTGATGCATTGTGAAGTAGAGATGAGAGTATGCACCTCTGTGGACGATCCTCATCCTCAGACACACAAGTAGTCATTAGATGATACAGCGTTTTCAGATATTTGCGTTTAAATTACCACCCCAACGACAACCTTCCAGTTGAAAATAATGACGCTGGAATATTTCATAAAGCCCAATGGCATTGTCGGTAAATAAGGCCAGCCATTGCTCTTCATCATGATAACCGTGCATACCATGCCCTCCACTCCCGCAACCCTCGGCACCGACGGCGCTAAAAACGGCACAGTTGACAACTTTCGATTCAACTGCATGTCATCCTCCAAAAGATAATTCTTACTCCATGCTGAGCCTAATACTCACTTTCCGCCGTTGGTTCAGACCTTCTTCGTCCTCTATTCGGTGTTCTACTGACAATGTTGAATACACCTCAATCGACCCCAAACACAATTAGTTAACCATCCCTTTTGTACCACCGCTCCTCCTCCTAACTTCTAGCCACTCGGTAACACGAGATAGCTACGAAGGTGCGTGCGCCTCAGCCACAATTTCGGGAACCGTCTACTCGCAACTGCCCTTCCGACACAGCTTCACAGACGGTTAAATAACTAGCTATAAACTTAGTGGCGCAAAACGTGGCTACTGAACGTTCCTCATTTTCGCACATGGCCGGGGCGGTTTGCATCGACCATATACCGTCATTCCATACTATCCCAAAAGGACGTCAATCTTCGTTTTTGAAATCGGGCGGTGTCGCCTCACTACGGTAGTTGGAAAATGAAACAACTGCTACCTGCTGTTACAAGCCGCAGCCAAATCGCAGCAGAGCCACCCTGCGCCCCCAATTATCCCAAAAATATCCTTGATCCATGCTGGCCTTAATTTGTCACGATTCCTTGGTCAATCCCAACTATCCTGAGAACCACACGATGTACATATACGGAACAGTCTACGGACCCAAATACGACGTAGAAATGGCGGAACGGCGATTGCCATACCTACTCTGATGTCTTGCCCGTGGTTCAACATATCTCTACTATTTCCCCGCCGAACATACTACGTGCACCAAAAGACCATCTGAATCTGCTAAATTTGTGCCAAAACTCCGAAGTACTTACCAACTTATTATACCGTCTACTCGCACTCCCCATAAACCAACTAATTCCTCCTATGGCACCATCAAGGAGGCAGTATAACGGTGAAGCTAAAAGCTTGACGTGCACCCGATAGAGCGAGTCCTGACTATCATAAAAAGATCCACCAACCTCAATGGCTGCGACAAATTCTTTGGCTTTGCTTGGCTGGATGCCTGCTACAAAGATAGGAAACGTTTTCCAACGTAGGTCGCGAAAGGCTGCTCAGTTTTGAGTTTGCGCGAGCATAGACGCCGTAGCTAATATTCATGCACTCTCAAAATATTTTCAACTCCAATACGAGAGGGAACACGTGAAGAAAACCTTTTTAGCAAAACATCTCTCATCGTCTCCACACAGGCATCATGGTGAGCCATGACAGCCACTAAAAATATGAATTCCACGTCCAAGGTGGACCTCGAGTACGCTTAAACACATTACAGTAAAACTGCGACTATCTGGGAGGATTATAAGATTTCGAATAAGTATCGTCAAATGCTAAAACATTATGTAACGGTTTCCTCCATTCAAACTATAGTTTCAGGGAAATTTGGGGTATGCGTCCAACGATTGGCTTTTATTTCACTCCATATACGCGGACTGGAACAGCCAAGATGCCAGCCAGTCCAAACTACTAACCGAAATCTTTGAATATGTTGGCATCGACGAGATTGATTTAGATTGGACTAGGGTTTAAAAACTTCTACAAATCATAGGGCAGGTGATCGTGTGCTCTGTAAGGCAGCCAGGAAGTGCATCCAGACTTAGGAGAGAAAAAATAATAACCGTTAAGCTGCGACACCCTATCGGTGCCTAGCCATCATGCACCCCGAAGTAACAATGGGGACTAAAATGCTGCCAGGTTACCCAGGACTAGGAAGGAGCGGTTGAGATGCAGCTGCATCTTGGTCGGTCGGTAAGTTCCCACCTTAACCGTCGAACTGTCTTGAGCTTTGGGATAGCTTTGTGTCCATTTTCACGAAGCGACTTAATTCCAATGCGCTGGACTGCACAGAACTCAACTGACTCACTTGCGTTCGTTCTCGTACTAGCAGCGTGCAAAGACTTCGTTCTATATATGATGCCGGGATAATAGGTGAAACATCATTCAACTGTAAACGCCACTGCGAATAATTCAACCAAAGTATGCAATACTGAGTTTTGTGTTGTCTCATAATGTCGCCGAGAGTGCTAAATAGCGGAATTATAAATTGCGGAGACTTTCTGTGACTGCTCCGAGGACATTCACCGAGTGCACCATGGCCCCGAATATGCAGTGACTAACTAGCTCAGAATCACCCAGGCGAAGTTATGAGGGATATAATGAACCCAGTAGGCGACCGACTTCACCCTCGCCTGGTCAAACTCGTCTCTCCTGATTAAACTGAAGGGCTAACTTGGTCCTCAACCACTACCTTTACACGGGATGGACGCTATTTGAATGGAAAGGGACAACTCTCGTATCCATACGCAAAGGGGACTAAGCATGACCCCAGAGAATTAGGGGCCATCGTTTCACCGTGTGTCAGTAGGTGATTGCAAACTGGTTAATCAGTGGTAGGCAGCGTGGAATCCTGCGAGGACTATGTTGTTACATGAACCCTCTGTACTTCTTTGACTTGGTGACCGGAAAAATGGACCAGGAACCTCAATAATTCGTAGTTATCTCCAAACCTAGGTTTTTGGTTTTCGAAGCTAGAAGCACATGGTAACATGGCCCGGTCATGGGTCTGAGAGTTTTTGCTGGAAATTCCGCAAGGATTCTGCTGCAATCACCTTGAATTACTTAATCGCCAGTCACAGCCCCCTGGGACATATATTATGGAAACAGTGCTCACCTCCGACTTCGTCGA
>SJOL01006474.1:784126-906565 GCA_004794785.1 Opisthorchis felineus
TTCGCTTGTGCCTTTCAGGTGAACGACAACCGCAGAACGACAAGAACACAACCGACCCGGGAAACTTGGGCAAAAGCCTCGATCCTGTGTATCAATCCGTGAATCCGTGAACTTGTAGGGAGCATGCCAATCGAGGCTTGATCGGGTATTTGAACGCCGAAAACTAGGTCAAGAACACTTGTACAGCGCGTCGTATACATAGTGTATGCCGCGACATAATTCTGAAATTTCCGACGCCTTCTGGATGTGACATTGGCAACCGGCATTCCGCGAATACCGGGTCATGATTAGCTGTTGGGTCCAGGCTTTTGACCAATCAGAGCTCCGCTTGATGCCAGACGGAAGGAGCCCGAACTTTTGGCCAATAGTGTGCGAGGTAGGCTCATCGGTCTTAGCGGCGTTTAACTGCGAGCGGTAAGGCGTTATCCGTCTGGGGTTCCGCCTAACACTAGCGTACCTTGATTGCCTTTCACCGCTCATCCAACAGCCCAACGCGTAACCACGATAAGGTGAGAATATCCCTAGAGTCGCTTCAAACGTGGGTCACATACGTATTAATGATGGAATAATTCAGCCCCCGTTACCTCACCATCGCATCCGATATTAGTTACGAGTTAGTAACCGATGCTCGAGCCACTAACATTCACCCACTTGAACAGAGCTGCGAGCGTCCGTCTGTTAACCTGATTCTTTCAAATAGAGAACCCATGGTCGAAACAGTTGAAAACTAAACCCTTTTAGGCCTTAGTGGCCACTTTTTCCTGACCATATGCGGTTTATACTTACGGAGGAGACAAGCCAAGCTTCCATGCCACAGCAAACCTTATCCTTTGGGACTCAGTGCAAGCAAGTGCAAACAGCCAGCTGATAACGCCTGGGAACCATTCACCAAACGTATGGGAGCGCTCATCAGCACTGCTTCCACGACCAACGCTTTTCGCCTCCCAGCTGACAAGTTGGATAAGGAGTCGAGACAGGACGTGCATGGAGCTGCGGGGCTGTACTTGGAGGTGCCATGTGATACCGCCTGGAAGGATTAGGTGACTCTGAGGGAACAGTGCATCTCACTAGAGCATGCAGCCAAGAGCGAATGGCATTCTTCCCTCACACCTCGCTTTACGTTGACCTCCAATCCGCTGTACAAACATACCACTTGGCTGCGAAAGTGGCGCGTGAAATTCATTCACCTGCTGCATGCAACTTCCTAACAAACACTGGGAAACCACGGACGCCTTCCTCAGACTGTACGGAACCTTCTCAGCAGTCCCGGCCACCTTGCCTCTAGATCTTATTGCTACCTTAGCCCAACACGACCTTATCCACATACCGTTCACCATGGTCAAATAAAAACGGCGCCAGTGTTACACAACCCCGCGAAACGACAACATATAACCCAGGACTTAATGAAACATCTGGCCATTCCAATTTCTTAATTCCTTCCAAGTTCATTTTACATGACAGGCATTCATGAGCGATGACGAACGGGTTTATTACCCAATTCTACAAAGGAAGCAAACAGTCTGGCACAGCTAGCTATAGGCCAATCGTTCTTCTCACTGTGCTCTCTAAATTGATGAAGTTTCTGGTCACACTGGCCTCATCCTGGAAAGCGAACAACACCAACAGCCTAGACTTTTCGTAGTATCCGTCATTCCCTACCTTCAAATAATATTCTATTCACTTCTGGGTCTTCGCTCTTTAGAAGCAGTAATCGTTGAGCTGTAACACCCTTTCGGTGCCTAGCTGCCATGCTTCCCGAAGGAAGCACGAGGAATGGGGTACTGCCAGGTTGCCCAAGCCTAGACAGGGGAAGTCGGGAGTCAGAAGTCGGGTTCGAACCACGGACCTTCCGGTCAGTAAATTCGCGCTCTAACCACTGAGCCATCTTGCCCCCACAATCTTGCCCCACATTGTTGGTGTTCCTTGACTTCAAGTGTCCGTTCTGTCGATAGGTCACTGCTGTTAACTACACTTGCTCAACAGGCTATCCTTGTATTCACATTTTTCTGGGTGTGTGAGTGTATGGTAAGCTCTCCGAAAGCTCCCCTATAAAAAGTGGTGTCCGACAAAGATGTCCACTCTCTCCATTGTTGTTCAATTTCGTCATTGATGAAATGATGAGACGAACGCTGGAAGGTCTTCAAAACCACGGTATTTAAATTGTTGCTGGTGAGAACCTTGTCGATCCGGAGTACGCAGATGACATCGTCCTCATCTTTGAACACCAAGGCGAAGCACAAGCCCTATTGAATAGACTGACCACCGTCATACCATCTTCCGGCATGCGCCTTGCACCTTCAAAGTGCAAATTCATGCTTCAGAACATATATTCTTTGAACGTACCCCTTACAATTCAAGGATAATCGCTGGAAGCTGTGGAAAATTTTACATACCTCGGTAGTTGTATTAGCTCTGTCGGAAGTGTGTCTGATGGAGTCAGTGTAAGAATCTCGAAGGCCCGAATCAAGTTTGCTAATTTGCGTCACTTGTGGCGTCAAAAAGGCATATCACTGGGTCGCGTATACCAGGCTACTGTAAGGGCTGTGTTGTTGTATGGCTGCGAGACGTGGTCTCTGCGGACAAATGTGAAGCTTCTTCACGTTTTTGACCACCGATGCCTCAGAAGCGTGGCTGGCTTTGGATGGCGTCAGCGTGTTAGTAACGAGGTGATTAAAAAACAGGTATTTGGTTGTGCGGCAGGTACTTCAATCTGGGAAAACATCCGGCACCACCGACTACGATGGCCCGGCAATATACTACGTATGCCGGAACACCGTCTACCAAGACAGGTGTTGTCCTCCGTGCCTCCTTCAGAATGGCGCAAACTACGAGGTGAACATCGTATGACTTGGCAGAAGGGCCTGAAAGAGATTACGAAGAGTTGGGGTGTTTTTAGTGTTGCACGCCTTCCAGGATGGGGTCCCCGTGACCCCGTCTATGCTTGGCTGGAGACATTACAAAAAATGGCGGCTAATCGATATCAGTGGCGTTCGTGCTGTCAGTTTCCAGATTGTCTGATTGAACGCTTGGAGGTCTAGGTACCTCAGGATGCTCGACATAGACCAGCACTGCATCCCCTCACCCACTCTTGTCTTCTTTCCACTCTAAGGCTTTAAATATAATTGGGTGAAGTTTATGGTTGTACGGCAGTGAAGCATCAGTTTCAACACTGATGTTACTGTCTCTGATGATGATGATGATGACCGGTTAGGCCACCTATTGTCGCTTGCAGCTGCACTTTGACACTTTATTGAAGCTGGCTAGTCTTTTCGTAGGAGACGCAAGCAAAAAGGTGAAGTAGGACGCCGATATATATATATATATATATATATAGGCTGCATCCTTACGCAAAAAAGCAATAAGTAAACATTTTCTTAGAATGTGTCACCAATGTACGAGTTAGTAGATTGAGTAACTTGAGAGCAGACTCTGTCGGTCGGTGCTTGCCTCGCAGACGGAGGGGAATTTATCCTATAATGTGCTGACTGTCTACCTCCAGTTTCTAACGCAAGCACCCATACGAATCCCTTTGGATAACGGAGTTGTAAGCTACAGGCAAAGAGTTTTTGGTCATGATTGTAGTTCCTGTAACGCGTAGCCCAAACCATTATCATGCCAGTGTGCGCGCTCGTCCGATAATTCACGTTCGTTCCAGATCACTAGCTGCCACCTTGACGTGGTGGTCGGACTTGAGTGTTGTGACGATTGCGTGGGTTAAACTGACTGGAACCTCATTTTATAAGGGTTTAACTATTCCAGGAAGACCAAAGAAGGGCAAGTCCGCACACTACACCTCATTGTAATACGAGGTTCTCTGGGGGTAAGGCCTCACCGTTCTCTGGGATAGGAGTGTGAGCGTGGTAAGGTGTTTCCTCCAGGCATCTCCATATTTTTGAAAACAGCGACGCTGCTCCTGCGAGCGATAATGGGTTAGAAAAGGTCAGCCCCGAAAGCTGCTTACTCCGGTCGCTCAACGGTTGACTGTGACTGCGGGCTCATTATTCAGTGCGACCGAAATAGTTTTAAAGTTGTAACATCTAGTGCTGCTTCCAAGGTACCTGCTGTGCCCAGTCACATTAGGAATAAGACGGTTATACTCTTCCTGTCGCGCCCTCGGGCTAGGCAAGCCTCCCATGGCCAAGTGCATCAGGCTGAGTCATTGGCTCCTGACAGCCCCCCCCCCCAAAAAAAAATCTTAACATCTGTTGCCTCGTGGGTCAGATTGGGAAGTCAGAGGCTACGGGCTACCCCACATTCTCATGCTGTTTTGTGTGTGCTATCAGAACCGGTAGCACCGATCGTCGCCTTTCATATATGTGCGCTGATCACCATCTGTTTGGCTCAAGCGCATACTTTCAGCACAATCGCGGGCACTTCATTACCTGGAGCCCTTTAAACTGCAACCAGTCGGACAGTTATCTATGGATTGATTGATTGATATTGATTTGTTACCCTATTACAGTGCGTTTTCCAGCAGCTAAGGAGACCATTCACCGCCATGCTCTTCATTGCCTGAAAGGTTCGGTCATCAGTGAATTTTCTTAGTAGCCGCTGTCTAGGCGACTTGTGGACGAGGAACAAACCGGTCAGCCAGTTGACGACTGGTTCGAAATAGGAACGTTGTGACTTCAGCGTTTGACAAATCGTCCAGCTGTAACACCCTTTCAGTACACCGCTACCATGCCGTCCAAAGGAAGCACGACAACTGAGATACTGCCAGGTTGCCCAAGCCTAGACATAAGCTGTCGAGATGCAGAGGTTGGGTTCGAGCCATGGAATTCTCGATCAGTAAGTTCACGTCTAACCACTGAACTATCTCGAGCGTTTGACTGTCCGTTCGGAAACGAGTCCGTGGTCCAAGTTGGATCTCACAGTGGCCCATTATCCTGATCGAGGTGAGGAAAGTGAGCCCACTTGGACGACAGTACAATTCAGCAAGAAGATCTCGGAAATGACGTTTGACCTGCAGTCTCCTGACTGACCGGGAGAAGATACGACTGAGGAGAGAAACGGAAAAGGTGGCGGTGATTGAAAGTAGTTGGACTCTCTCAACTTATCCACGAAATAGCTGAGTGGTTGGGGGGCAAACTTACTGACCGAAAGGTCCGTGGTTTGAGCTCAACCTCTTCATCTCGACTGCTCCTGCCCAGACTTGGGCAGTCTGACAATACCTCAGCCCTTATGCTTACTCCGGGTGGTATGGCAGCTATGCGTCGAAATGGTATTACAGCCGAACGAGATCCCCAACACCTGACCAAGAAAGCTGCATGTCAGTGAAGTCGTTACACAAAGAGACGGCTTAAAAGCTCACTCAAAGTCCCACCGTCTGCTTCGGTAAACGGAGCACTTTGAAGAATAATTCACTTGCCTGAAATATCCAATATGACGTTTAACGCACCACTAGCTTCTAAAACGAACGTAGATGGCCCGGTCCCAACGGAAACTGAAATCAGAAGGGAACCCGAACTTTTGAAGCGCAACAAACCACCCGGTCCTGACTATCTTCCACCTGCATTGTTTAGGAATCAGTCAGTCAATCATAATACCATTTCGGTGCATAGCTGCCATACCACCCGAAGGAAGTTCGATAGCTGATATACTGACAGACTGGTCAGTCAGATTGAAGCAGTTGAGATGCAGAGGTTGGATTCGGATCAGGGGTCTTCCAGTCACTAAGTTTGCGCCTGAACCACTGAGCTATCCCGAGCTCCTTGTTCAGGGATGGATGAGGAGGACTCGCTCGTAGTCTGACAAAACTCATGCAAAGCATTTGTAAGACAAGTGAAATGCAAGAGGATGTCGTTCCTGTTTCTAAATAAAAAGTGTGTGATTCGAGTGTGATAATCAGTTTAGTCATCGTCGCTTCTGAGTTGCTCACATGTATCATCCTACACAGACTTACTAGCACTCGTGAGAAACACATTCTTGAAAGCCATACGAGGTTCCTTCGGGGTTGTGGATGCACTGACCACATCTTTACCGTACAACGACTTCTGGAACACCGCCACATATATAGAGGGCAGACAAGTGTTGTCTTCGATCTAGGAGCAGCGCTTGACTTAGTCGATTGCGCCGCCTTGTGGCGGTGTCTGTCCTTCAGAGGTATGCCGAACATTTTCGTTATACTTCCAACTCATACTCCAACACTCGTGAGCTCTTGAAAATCTCATGAGTTCACCACTAAAAGTGGTGTCTGCCAATGCTGCTCTTTGTCATCTTTCCTCTTCAACTTCCTAATCTACGTAATTATCGATGAAGCGCTTGCTTTTTCTTCTAACATAGACGTTGAGCTTTTTCCCGAGGAAGGTCTGAAGCAAGTGAATAGTATGCTACTTGGTTCAGATCCCATCCGGATACGAAATCTAATAACCAGTGTAAATGATGGCATGCGTTTTGGTATGCGCTTTGTACCTTCAAAGTGCAAATTACTATTACAAGACCGGGTGAGTATCAGGAAGGTCATATTCCTGAAAGTAACCTACTGAGACCTTATAAAACTGTTCAAGATGCTGGAGATATTAAGTTCGAAGATGCAATACGCAGTGGATGCGTGTATACGGACACTACCTCTTACGCGAGACTGGTTAAACGCCGGCAGAGCTTCCATTCCTAGGCTGTTGTTTGTCTTCACACTTTTGCCCCACGTGGCAAGGAAATTCGCTCAGGACCCAGCTTCTGTTAAGCGACTGCAGCAAAACCTTGTGAACCAAATTTTCATTACTTTCTAGGAAAACGAGGTTACCAACAACACCCCAGTCGACCAACTCTTCATACTTCCTGGACACAATGTCGTCCATGTACTCCTAGGAACTGAATACAGTTCCTCAGAATCCGGGGGTCGAAGGATGGTATACAATGGAGATCTTGCACAGGACTACCTAGAGTCCATTTTAGACAATATGAACTTTGGTCATTTGAGTTCTAAAAAGGAGACTAAACGTAGCCATTTGATTCGATCTTGTCTCAAGCCGACGGACATGATGTTTGAAGCACCGCCCAAGCCTACAGCTTGGGATTATCCACCTACAGATCAGCCTGAGGAGCACACGCTGGCTGCTTTTCTTTACATGCATGTGAGTATCATGCTGGATCAACTTGCCAGTCGCACAGGAGGCTTTGGTCGAAATCCGTTGGTACATGACCTACCCACATGCAAAGGATGGTTTGTGGCGTGTTATAAATTCTATACGAGTCTGATGGCGGATGACGTCTTACCAACGGATGTAGTCCCGGAAATTTCTGCTGACCGGGTGTGTGAAGATTCCTCAGTACCCACTTCGCTTGCCCAAGCATGGTATCGCTCTTTGGTGGTACTTGCCTCCTGTACAACAGTACGATCTTCCGGCCTACCAAGCTCGGTTAGTCAAGACCAGCTGTTTGGTGGCGAGCATACAACGAAAGACATCCCTCGTAGTCAGTCACTTCGTACCGATCCACTTTACGGGCTCTCTGAAATTCGGTGTGGAGCAGCAATGACAGCCGCTGAAGTTCATTACAAACAGGACCTTCCTATTCACTGCTCCAACACTTACCATTTAGTCAAGGTCGTTGCTGCCTTCAATGTAATCAGCCTTCAGGCATTCATAGAAACACGGTCGATGTTGATGGGTGTTCACTAAACGCCTATCAGACAGCCTGGGTCAATGTCAAAAAGTGCCCTTTAAATAGCGCGGGGCCGTCGTAATGTTTGCACTCGCACGCACTCGCTTGTTGCAATAAAGCTGTTGTGTTCCTTGTCGGTGAGTTCTTTTTCTGGCACCAGGCACTGTAGCGGGAACAGCAGTCAGATATAAGTGAGTATACTACAAAAGCTGA
Source organism: Opisthorchis felineus (assembly GCA_004794785.1). Lineage (NCBI taxonomy): Eukaryota > Metazoa > Platyhelminthes > Trematoda > Opisthorchiida > Opisthorchiidae > Opisthorchis > Opisthorchis felineus. The sequence continues at coordinate 791,942 of SJOL01006474.1, forward strand.
TCATGGCATCAGAACCACCAGAAATAGTGGGGAAATTCGCTTATCTGGGTATCTGCATCACGTCGGACAACAAAATATGCGCTTAAGCTGTGCGAAAAACAGGTGAGGTCGCTGTACCATCGTTTTAAACATACCCTGATAGACTCGGGTAGGCAGGTTCGTGGAAGTCAAGCTTGGTGCTGATCGTTTGGCGCAATAGCAGTCTTCCAGATAACACCTTGCTCCTACTAAAGGCGTTGTGTGCCTGTGGCTTAGTTAAGGTCCACAGTTCGTTGGTTGTTTTCAGCATGTCTGATGACTATCCCGCCTCCCAGTTTTTCTTTGACTTCTTTGTTAATATGAGTTTGAGGCTGGAACTTACTGACCTGAGGGTCCGTGTTTCGAACCCAACCTCTTCATCTCTACTGCTCCTATCTAGGCTTGGGGAGCCTGGCAGTATCTCAGTCGCCCTACTTACTTTGGGTGGCATGGCAGTTAGTCACCGAAATAGTGTTACAGCTGAAGATAATAATATGAGCATAGAAACTCGCCGGTCGGTTTGTGACGCTTGCGGGGCTCAAACTTCTCCCTGCGTGTTCAGTTTTTAAAATCGAGTACATGTGCGAATGGAACTTTATGCAAGTGCAAACAGTATTACTAACTTAGCCCAGTATGTAGCATGATTTGGTATCTGGTAGTCGGTTCTAAAGTTTTGGACGAAGAGTGCATTATGCTAGTTCTCGGATTTTCCTGCAGAGAGTCCTTATCGCCTTATGGTTCATGAAACTGGCATTGCTCCGGACCCCGAACCAGAGTCCATTTTTATCTTTTCACAATAGATAAAAAATGTGTGGTCTTACGGCAGTGGACTTTTGACTTAAGTGAAATGTTGGCCTCATATAATTGTTTTCCTTTTTTGTAACCAGCTAACACCTGACAAAGGATGGATTTCAAGCGTCCCCTCGCCGGCGTTGCCACAATGTCTATGGTCCCGCTGCCTACCAAAAGGGTCAGATACGATACACCGTCGGCTCTGTTACCCTTTGGGGGAAACAGTAGGACAGGCACACAGATCATATCTGCTGGCAAGCCAGGTAGCATCCCAAGGACTTCAAATTTACTGTCACCCAATATGTTGTTGAACGGTCATGACAGTGAAATCTACTGTGGAAAGTTTTCTTCTGATGGCACATTTTTGGTGAGTGCAGGCTTCGATAGACGGATCCTCATCTGGGAGACATACGGTGAATGTGAGAACATCTCAGTTATGACAGGTACGTGGAGCGCTGATGCCCACATGTATACTGTTTTTCAACCCCCTAATTGTACCATCTTGGAGTTGCAGACAATGATGGACTAATGTCAGCAGGGTGTTTGTACAAAGAGAAGCAGTAAGAGTGCATCACAATGTGGGAATAACGTTGACACTTTTATACATAGATCTTATAGCTGCTTCAAGGGGCACCGGCTATACAATCCTGGGAATGAGTGGTGAGCTGCATAAGGCCGTGGTACCTCTAAAACAAATCGAGATGTCCGTTGCTTGGAAGAGATGGCTCAGTGGTTAGAGCGCGAATTTACTGACCAGTAGGTCCGTGGTTCGAACCCTACCTCTGCCCCTTGACTCCCCCTGTCTAGGCTTGGGCAACCTGGCAGTATCCCAGCCCTCGTGCTTCCTTCGGGGGGCATGGCAGCTAGGCACCGAAAGGGTGTTACAGCTGAACAATTTTTATTATTATTTTATGTGTCAGCGGATTTGTATCATAGTGATTTTGCTTAAAAAGACCATTCAGCCTAAGTTGCGCGATCCGGTGTGGCTTTGAGGTAGTGAAGGATAAAGTTTATCAAAGATGATTAAAAGACGGTCATCACTGATGATGAAAGCTTCACTCCATGCAAACAACCGGTTTGAAAATGTGATCAGAATACTTTTCTCATGCCTCCGTTATGAAAGTTAATTTTCATTAAACACTGCACTTATGGATCTAGGATAGACTAATCCGAACTTGACAGGTGCTCTCTCTCCTTAAGAATTGGATATAAAGTTCACACGATGTGTATACCCCACCTTCCCATTGTATTTGTTTTTATGTGCCTAACGTTTCCCGGTTAATTTTGTCGTGCCGGAAGCTCCCGTCTTTTAAACGCAAATTCCAAGTGAGCAATTTTTTACTTCTAAACTAGGTATGAGTAGGTAAAATTGTTTATCGTGTGCAGTGCGTGAGGAAAATGCATTAGATGGACTAGTTGAGACGAGGACTAGCAAAACGGTCACTTAACTTACTTATCTTCACCTTGATCTTTATCATCAGCTCGTCCCCTCTTACGAAAAGAAAGGTATATTTGTGCCTTCATAGCTGAAGTACTTATTTAATCTGCAGTCACGCTCAACGATTGGGTTTTTGTCTTCTAGGGCATGGTGGAGCAATTCTAGATGTCTCATTGTCGTCGGATGACTCGATCATCTACACTGCCGGCTCAGACAAGTCAATTGCTTTGTGGGACACTGAAAGTGGGCAAAGGATCAAGAAATTCCGTGGTCATCAGAATATCGTCAATGCATGTGGAGTGGCTCGTCGTGGCCCGCAGATAATTTGTTCCGGTTCTGATGATGGCACTGTCCGTTTGTGGGACAGGAGACAAAAGACGCATGCACAAAGTTTCCAGAATACTTATCAAGTATGTCATTAGCCAAGTATACAGGTTTTGTGCAGTCTTTTGGGTTAATAAACTCCGTTTTCTTGTTCGACGCATCTTTACTTAGGCTTATTTAGTTTTGAAGCCAAAGGTTACCAGGTGCTTCGTCACACTCGTTTATTCATTGACGTGGCGAAACCGGAATTCAGAAAAGATGCTACTTCGGTACGTACCAAAAGCGAGGGCAAACGCAGGAAAATTGCATCAGCTAATGTAGCACGTGCTTCAGATGTCCTTTTTTTCAATGACTGCGGATGATTCCAGCCACTAATGAGAGAAAGGGCCATTATCAGAATATAACCACTGTTTCCATCTTGATTTGCCCAACGATCGAAAGCCCATTCATCACCGGAGCTCCGTGGTTTTCCGAAAACACAAACGTGGGGTATTCCCCCTACCGATCTTAGACATGTCCATTCCCTCACAACACGATGACTGGATGGACGCTTCAAACCATTGCATTGAAAAATTGACAAATATAATGTTGAAAAACCAATAGAACTAACAGAGGATTCGGAAACGATAAATATAGAAAGTGAGCATGTGCTCAGTAGATAAACAGTGACTGTTTACTCACATCTGGCGCTAATCTATCGACTCTCGGTGCAGTTAAATTATTTCGGACAATCACCAGCTTATCATTCCGGGGTAGATTATCAGAAGCTTGTGTCTCATGTACACAGCGTCCATCCTGAAGACAAATCAGTAGGACAGCCTTAGGCAATCTACTACGCTCACTTCTAGTGCTCATGTATCCGGTCGTTGTTTGTTCACTGAACCGTCCTATTTAGTTGGTTAATGACATACTGGCACTCTCCGAGGCCGCGAGGTTTGTGTAGCATTTCGGCAATATCCATCCAAATGTCATTATGACCTAGTGAGGAGTACCGATGGCTGTCTGCCGTACGTGAACGTACCATAATCCACGGAAGTGAAGAGCACGAGATACGGTTTGAAACAAACGGTGAGCTCTGAAGAACACAACCTAGTCCAAGATAGCTGAGCTGTTAAGATGCGAAGGTACTAACTGGAAAGTCCGCGGTTCGAATCCAACCTCGGTATCTCGACTGCTCCGGTCTAGGCTTGAACAACCTGGAATTATCTCAGCCCTCGCGCTTCCTTCGGGTGGCATGACATGTAGGTACCGAAAGGGTGTTACAGCTGAACGATTATTATTACGATTATTGAAGTCCGAACAGGTATTTTGGAACACTTAAAACCTTTTTTAAATAACCGGGAATCGAGGCTCCACTACAAGTATGCCCCTTTTTATACAGCATTGAACCACGCTTCAAATGGAGGATAAGACTAACACGTAGTTGCTAATCCACTCACTTTCTACCATGGGAAGGTATCGACGCGTACGTTATGTGTCATGTGAACGATGAGTATGTAGACTAAGTAAGTTGATGATCAATGGACCAGCAACCAGGCTCACACAGGTTTCACTTTGTGATTCAAAGGTTGGTTATCCTAATGTTTACTGAATTAATATAAGGCATCGTGGTTAATAAAGCGCAGCCCACAGGGCAAGGGGCTCATCGGTGCAGAGCTGCGGTAGGCAACATCCACAGAAACGTAGCCCATAGAGTTCGCGTGAACATCGTGTGAAACTGAGATGTGTTTGACGGCGGGCAACAAGTCAAGCACGATCGCTTTTTTCATGAGCTGAGCATGGCGATCGCTGGAACTATAGGTACTCTACTTTTGCAGGTCAGTCCTGTGCGGCTTTTTAAATTATGGAGGTTATATGAATTAAGCGCACTCGGTCACAGGTTGTACACTCAAACGAATTCGAAGGTGAGGTTTCGTCCACTTTGGCTTAGATGACCAAGGCGAAGGTTGCATTTACTTCCAGCTATTTCAAATTTGGAATTTCTGCTACAGATTTGTGACAAGTAGTATTATTGGATGGTGCCATCCCCTGTGAATCGTCCTTTGTCACCGTTATCCACATCCACCATATTGATCCAAAACTTGTTTCTCGTCCAGAGCCATGTTTTCAAGGGCGGCCTCCGGTAAAAATAAACTTGAGAAACAGATGACTGTGTTGTTTGCATTCGCTGTTGATTAATCCTTAACTTAAATGCAGTAAAGTTCTGTGCGTTTGCTTCACCCTTGGGTGAACTAATCATGCACACCAACATTCCAAAATATATAATGAATCGCGAAGGAAACCTGTCCATTATAAAGAGGTGCCAGTCGCTGTACGCCATCATTTGGCAGGTTTTTGCATATAACTATGATCAGATGATTATGCGCGAACATGTCCAGTATTTGTTGTGCCAAACGGATGATTTACTTGTCTGCCTCAACAGTGCACTCAGTACTAGCTAAGCATGATCTCACCGCATAAAAGATCGCAGCTCTAAGAAGTGCACGGTTTTCGTCGGTCAGTTGCGTGTGCAGTCTTGCAAGATCATTGTACCCATTGGCCTTCGGTTCGATTGATCTGACGAACGTGGTGTTTGAAGAAAACCCGAATGATCGAGGTATTACATTCATTTCTTCAGGCTCACCCTTTTGAAACGGAGATAACGTTGTTGCTGTCGCCAGCACGCAGGATGTGTGTATCAGGCTCTATAGTGGTTGAACAGATGGAACAGAAAGATGTGGCCATCCTAAACGCTTCATAAAGTGACACAGTGAAGTGGGACCAAAACATTCTGACCGTGATAACCTATCCAAAAGGCCCATATCCGTAGAACTCCCAATCGAGTTGGAGAACATCTCAACATTCAGTCTTAGTGCTAAGAAGGTGGCGTACGTTGGTACAAAGATGCGGCTTCTACACTTGTCTCAAGGGCGCCCGTACTAAAGAGGACGTTTGGGCTCACGTCGAACCGTGAGTCAGTCCCTAGAGAACTTCAGAGAAAGGTGGCTGGCAGAACCGGTAGGTGTCTCAAAGTCAGAACAAAACACACTAGGTGTTAAACCAAACAGTAGTTTCAACACCTCAAAGTTCCTGTTTTTCAACTTGTATTTTGTGATAAGAGCGCCTCGTTTGTATGAACGGGTGACCGATAAACGGATTTTTGTCAGTTTCCGGTACCTGCGAAATTCTACCCTGCGCTGTGCACCTGGATCTTTGCTGGTAAGTGCCCTAGTTGACAGCATCGCGATAGGCCTGATTACATCGGCTTCTATGCCCCGTTACGGCCATCAATCACACGAGTAGGAAGCTAAAATAATTGCTTTGAAAAACGCGAGCATCTAAGTTCTTGTTGGTTACAATATTCTTTCCCAATTTGTATCACGTCAAAAGGTCGTGCACCAACTGCTCCATCTCACTTTCACTCCAGGTCCTTGCGGTCACTTTCAGTGATACCGCTGAAATGATCTTCTCCGGTGGCATTGACAACGTTGTGAAGGGGTGGGACCTGCGCAAGCTGGATGCATCTATGCTACTTACAGGCCACACAGATACAGTTACTGGTCTCTCAGTCAGCCCGGATGGGTCGTATTTGTTGTCCAACGCCATGGATAACACACTACGGATGTGGGATGTTCGGCCGTTTGCACCGGCGGAACGGTGCTCTAAGGTGGGTTGAGTTGCTTCTTAATTTAATTATCCTCGCACGCCCTAACAGCTAAACAGCGGACCGCTGCATTCTTTCATTCCATCGAAACTGGGCAAACTAATCCCATGCAAAAAGTTGCCTTGACTTACTTGGAGTACTTTTTTATCAACGCTGAAAAAAGAATGGGAGAACCCTACTCCAGCAGATTGAATTACGTCTATACGGCATTTGTGATCAGTGTGACTCGTGTGGGCAATACACACGCGCTGTGGGCTTTGAGGTGAAACGGAGTCAGTAAAAGACGGTACCGTGTAAATGTTAGGAAACCATTGACTCGCACGTTGTTCCTCAGAAGGAACACGGCCACCCCTTTGGTCTGACGGTTTTAACTCAGATGGTCGTGAGAACTCACCAGTCTTTCGGATCCTGGATATAAAATCACATCACGTGATGTGCTGTTGATTGCTCAACACAGTGGCAAACGATTGCATACAGTGAAGGATCACAGTTTCTGTGTCCGAACACTACACACCTTAATCGTATGAGTCCTGAGTGGTTATGGAGACTTATAGTTACTGTAATTTTGAGGCAACACATCCCCAATCAGGTGACTGTACAAAGCCAAAATCACTATGACCCTTTATTTGGAATTAGAAGTGAAACTTTATTTCAGAAGGTCATCAGTCCATGATAATCAGAGATAGTCAGGTTTTCTTTTTTCAGCTCTAAGTTATGTTATATACTCGAAATTGCTATTTAATCAGTCAATCATTGGCAGCATGACATTTTTAAAAACTGATGGATCACCATGTTACGGATGTACGCGGGCTGGAGTATTTCCAAGACGCGTGAACCTTGGCAGGACAGTTAAGGTCCTGAGCCAGAGCCTTAGGCTTAAAAAAAGCTGACCGCAATGGAGCGGTGAATGTCCTGACGTTTTCTTTTCTAATGGACGGATCGCCATTGGCGTTCAAACACCCAGTGTGAAGGGTTAGAAAATTGTGCTAATTAGGCTTCTAACCATTGACCAGTCTGGTATTAAAGACTTGAAGTTTCGCAGGGACACTCCCACAATAGCCCATTGGGTCACGGAGGCACACGGACCGTCACACTACGATAAAGCCGGTCCCTTCATGACGGTTTCTGTGTTCAGTATGTACTTGTACGACTAAGGAGGTACTTGGTCGTGAAATTCACTGTGTTGAAATGGTTCACATGTGTTTTCCCAAGAATCCCATCTTCAACTTTTCCAGCATCCTATATTTCGTCCTTTGTTCGAGAATTGTGCAGATGGATGGTATCCAGACTTAGTACCACCGTTTATATGAGCCCGATCTTCATTTAGTTTCCCAGTCTTCCAGGCTGAAACTTCTCATGTCATCATCATCATCATCATCACCAGCTGTAAAACCCGCGTACTCGCCGTACAGTGGTTATAGCTGCTACATTTTCGATCGCCGATGATTTGGGGAGGTGGAGTAGATAGCTACGCATTGGAGGCCGTAGCTGATATAACTGACGCGTAAGTATATGGGTGTCACTAGGCTTTTCATTGGAGAGATCGGGAAAGGAACCATGCATTGAAGATAACAGCTTGGATGAATGAGCTCCTTTAGGGGTGCGACTGGGCCATGTTTGACAAAGTCTCTAACCACTGATGTGTCCCGTATCTGGGTCCCCCATCCAGGGAGACGGCAATGACTAGTGCAGCTGAGTTTGCTGGTAAGGGCTTTCATACTTCCTTCCCAAGTTATTGTTTGACCTCTCCTGGCTCGTTTCTACCCTTCACGTGGTTGTGGGAAAAGGGCTCTTCGAGGAAGTCGGCCAACTGGTGTACGTGAGCAAGCCAGCACAACCTATGGAGTGTGATCAGTTTATCTATCGTGGGCGAATTACTTCTTCCGATAGCCGTTCGACGTATTCCAGCATTACTGATCCGGTGTTCCCACCAGACTCGGGCAATGCTCCGAAGAAGTCGATGGTCAAACACTAAACGTTTTTGACGTCTTCGGCGCAAAGCAGTCAGGTTTCTGATCCGTATACTAATATGGAGCGCACTGCAGCATTGTAAACTCGACCCTTGACGGATAAGCGGATGCCACAACTATGACACAGGCGGTGTAAGTTCGCGAAAGCTACTCTGGCCCTCCCAATCCGGATGGAAATATCGTCTTTGGAGAGACCACCGGGTCTGATACAACTTCCAAGGTAGAAAAATGTGTCTGCTACCTCGGCTCACCGACCCCACCCGATCTTGCAGCAGCACTCTATGATTCGCAGGTGTGAAGCGCATGCCGAACCGTGAAGCGGAATTACTTAGATTATTTAATTTTCAGCAACCTTATAAGAAGTGTAAGTAAGTAAGTTTAAGAAGTGTTCACGCTGAAAATTCGCAATGACCAGAAACAGTTTGTGATCAGCACACAACTGGAGGAGTCGCTCTCCGTTGTCTGTGCGACGCGCATCGACTCCGAAATGACCGCCCAAATGTGATTCCAAGGAGCTCAGACGACTGACTTGGGCATTCATATCGCCTGCAAGGATCACAATGTCAGTTCTTCGTGCTTGACGAATGAATCCGGTTAGAAGGTATCCTTTTCAGTGTCAGAACTGCGGTCCGTTGGGGCCTAAGCCGACACTACAAACAGGCAACGCTTTTAATGTTGAGAGGCATTGAGATGGATAACCGGGCGTCGCAAAAACAACTGTTCACTGGGATCCAATCCAGCAAAGCGCGTTCAGCTCTGGGGCTTAGTGCAACTCCCACACCATATATTCCACGAGTAATCGCTTCTGGATCACCGGACACACGGAGGGAGAAATGTGAAAGACCTGAGTTAATCCTTGGCGTTCTGAGATGCATAACCACGCTTGAGTCCTGTATGCGTGTTTCGGAGACACAGCACACATCAATTTCAAGGGAGTATAAGGTTTCAGCGAGCATTGCCTGTTTGACAGTTTGACATAGAGTACGGACGTTAAAAGCTCCTATGTAAAAAGGATCTCCTCGATTCAGCAAGGTGTTATTTTGTTTATTGTTAATAGGCTGCGGGAGGCATAAGGCTCATCGGTCAAATAACTGACAGTCAAATGACCCAGAAACGTTTGTTTGTGTGGTGGAAAGGGTTTGGAGGGACATCGGTGGACACAAAACTGTGCGGGCAAATGATACTTCCCGGTTGCCTGGGCCGAGGAAAGGGGTTTGGTTGAGGTACCCCACCTTGAGCCTTCGACTCAAAAGTCTGACCCACAAGGCAGTGGGAGGATGTAGGGCTTTTTCGGGGACCCTGCCCATAGCCTCTGACTCAAAAGTCTGACCCGCGAGGCAGCGGGCTTCCTTTGAGAACCTTTCTCGGAGCCGATGACTCAATAATCTAGCCGGATGCAGCGGGTTGGCCTAACCCGAGTGTGCAAGGCATTACTGTCTCACTTCCGATGCGGCTGCACACAGCAGGTGCCTTTTGAGCAGCACCAGACTCCTTGGTTTTAAAAGTATTTCGACCGTACTGAATAATGCGCCGGCGATCACGGTCGATCGGAGTGTGCGGTTTTTAGGGCCGACCTTTTTTAACCCGTCCTTCCTCGGGGGAAGCAGCATCGCTGCTTCCATAAACATGGACATGCTGGTCGCCTGAGGGAAACACCTTACCGCCTTCCCACTGTCGTCGCAGAGGACAGTACGACTGCCTCGTAGTACGAGGTCTCGCTGCTCTTGTTCTGACTGTTCACCTTTGGCCTTCCTGGCATGGCTGCCAGGAATGAACGAATTTCCTTCCTTGTGGAAGGAAGCCAATGTAACCCGCAGGATCATTGCAGCACTCAAACCCAACCACCAAGTCGTAGTGGCAGCTTTAGTTCTTGTACTGTCTCGCCAATGAGATATTGTTTGATGGAGCCAGAGCCAACTCAGTACACCGAAAATCTGTGGGATGTATAGTGTATCGGGGTGGACGCTCTCCTAACTATCTGAATTCATACTACTTCACCGAGCTGATAGATTCGTTTATTTCCGACGAGCAACATGTGGGTTACTATTTGATTGCTGTTTCCTTACTTTCTTGTCTTCACCAACCCTTTCTCATCCCTAATCCTCGAAGCACGTATGTATTTCCCAGGTGTGTTAAATCGACCACGCATTCTGCGTAGCCGTAATTCGTCCGATCAAATTCATTTGGTGTGAGTCGTTCGTATACCGGCATGTGGTAAATGTAGCGTACAACCATTGGGCACCACAAGTGGAAGCTAGAACCAAAGAACCACTTGACGAGGGTACCGGTCGTCCCACACACATAATTGATTAAAACCCTTAATGGTGAATGGCACCGCGCATGTTTTCACTTCAGCCTGGTTTCTGTATCCTTTTACTGTACAGTGCATGTTACAAAGGCACAATAAGTTCCATCCTGAATTTTGCAATCTCACAGGTGTTTGTCGGTCACCAGCATACATTTGAGAAGAATTTATTGCGGTGTGCTTGGTCAGCAGATGGTCGCCGAATCACCTGTGGAAGTGGAGATCGTTACGTTCATGTTTGGGATACAAATACCCGCCAGCTGATCTACAAACTTCCCGGTCATACAGCTTCTGTCAACGAGACCGCGCTGCACCCAACCGAACCGATTCTATTGTCTGTGGGGAGCGACAAAAAGATATTTCTGGGGGAAATTTTACCCTCTCTGTGAGAACATTACTTTCCCCTCAACATTTTGTACATGTTTTTTTCGGGGTCAGCCTGTGCAAAAATCAGTTATTTTAACTCGTTCGACCAGTACTGAGGGGGTACACAAAACCTTGCAGTTTAGTTCACACACTACTGGACAGCATGTAAGGACGCTTATTTTAAGCAAATGTCGTCCAAAGTGAGGAGCTCTTTACTGTAGCTTGATAGGCCCGAGTAGATGGAGATTTCGACGAACTGTACTCGCTTCAGACGTCTCATACCTTCAATATTTTGCATTGGGACGTTTGACAAGTCATCGATAAAGGCTTTTTGCGGGTGAAGAAACCTGCCCGGACTGACTCTAACTACATAACACCTGTTGCAGTTTGGCCAAGCGCGGTGGGACAGGATCATTATTAGACACTGACACAACTACAACTCTTGAAGAATCCCGACATTTAAAGAACAAAAGTGGAAAAGAGGGTTGCATCTTAGAGCTGTCCACTCACACAGGTCATACTTTATTTTTCCGTCTGTTTTCATCACGATTGTACCTACACGTAAAGACATTAGGGGTATGTCCGCCGAATAAAAAACACTGGAACGCTTGTTGGTAGAGGGACGAGTTTTCATAGATCCCCACTAGGAAAGACAAGGGTGTCAGGGAAACGCCGGAAGTGAAAAATAACTGACGATATACGGAAAGTTTATGCGAGATTTCAGCGTTCGATCGTTGCCAACGGAATATCCATGTGATTCTTTTGTGGAGATCGAGTTGTGAATACAAATATCTATGAGGTGCTGGCGTACACCAGCAGAAAATTTCATGAATATTCTCCCCTGTTAGACCTGCATCATTTACGACTCTGTGAGCACACGTCGCTTTGTTCAGGTTTTGCTCAGTTTGCTATACGAACTGCAGTGTCATTGAGTGGTTCCGAGGCAAAAACTATCCCTGATCTTTGGTTGAAAAATCCGCACATGTACGGCTTTTTGCCCCGAGATGCTTCCGTGTAGCTTCATTTTATGCTTGATTCGCAGATTCAAATGACGTACAACTCACTTTCTTCCTCACGAAGAATCGCTACTCAGGCGCACGAACAAAATTAACTACAACGGTCTTAGTAGGGTTGATATTTTTGGTTGCGTCCAATGCGTGACGAATCAGACGTGTAATTCAAGTACACCTCAAGTAACCTCCACGACAGTTCCTATGGCGAATCAGTCACCGGACAAAAAAGGAGGGAAGTGTTCAGCTGTAGCATCCTTTCGGTGCACAGCTGCAGTGCGGACCTTCTAGTAAGTTTGCGCCTTAATCGGTAGGCCATGCCGGCTCATCGGACATGCTGGGGATAGAAGCTTCTATTCTCTTACTCGAGCCTCATACTTGAGGACGACGTGTTGCTTGAAAGCGATCGGCTTTGTCGTGGAGTGGCTGTCGTCCGCTGGATGTAACGCCATTGTGCAGAGCTTGAAAGTGCAGGGTTCAGAAAAACTCAGAATGGCGAGTTATGATGACGAACACTAGGTATCGTTGAGTGGCATCATAGCTGAGAGACAAGGGTCGTCTACCTACATTGAAACTATTCGAGCTGTTGGTATCAGGTATCATGCTCCCTTCGATAAGTCCGAGGGACAAAATACCCGGTCAGTTGAGAGGTACCGGCTGATCTGTGTAGGTCTTCAGAAGACAGGACTTGCTGCTATGTTTCCATTCACGCTGGAAACAGTAATGTCATGTACATTTAAAAGTCAGAATCCGTCTACGGGAAGTTCGTGGCACAACGCTCACCACCGATAATCTCACTTCTGAACAGAATATTGAGCACAAAGAGTGACAGCTATCCACGAGCAATGAAAACAACCATCTTTTCTGCGCACAACCTACATTACAGAAAATGAAATAGACGAGTTGCTTGAAGGTGGCTCGCGACCACGTGCTCCTGATGCAAACGGCGTAAGCTACCAACCAAACTGTCTTTTGATGGACTGAGCACCAACTAGGGCCAGACACCTCATCCTCTAATCTGGAGGAAAAATAGCTAGTCAGTTTCGGAGAATCCCCTTGTTTTATAACACGATATCACTACCCACCGGTTCAGAGAGAAATAAGGATGTGTTGACGAACGAAGAGCACTCGTGAACATTCGAACTCAATAATTCACTGACAACTAAGTCGGTTCATGGTTTGAAATGTATCAAAATACAAAAGCTGTGTATCAATGTGGCGGTGCAATGATGGTGGGTGGGATTATACAACTGGGAAAGGTCATCACCACGGGTGATCGTTCATCCAACGAAAGTGGAAGTGGAACGTTTTTTTTTTTTTGGGGGGGGGGGGGTATAAAAACAGTTATATACATGTAAATGCTGTGAGAAGTACAATGCATACCACGGTTTTTCATAGCCATGGTAGCCAATCTGGACTCATTTGTACCAACCTGGATGGATCTGTAGCCAAGTTCATAAAATTCCATGAATTCGGCTCCGGCGCAGAATATTCCGAGATGGCTGTGGAGAATAGTAATGAGCGTTCACGATAATTAATCTCTGCTAACCAGGTGGTGATTTCGGTAGATTTTCGATAAAATCCTAGTTCATCATTGGTTTGAGCGCTGAGTTGGGCAGTTCTGTCGCAAACGTTTCGCCACCAATCAGGATGACATCATCAGCAAGTTCTGTGGGAATGAATCCCACCCAATCGCAGTGACGCATTGCACCGCTCCATTGCACGACATAAGACACCACGGTTATTAGAGCGAAGCAACACACCGATGTCATCTAGTCTGATGATGAGACGCTCGCAACCTAATTACACAGTTCAGAGAACAGACCAACTGGGGTTTTCTAGGAAACTTACCAGGACCTGAAAGACCACTTATCTTCAGCACCATTCGATAAATCATTCATTAAGACTAGTATCTGGTGTACGAGATTTTCCACGATGAGAACCTATCACATAATGGATGATATCAAGGATGTGGTATTGGGAAGGAGAAACTCAAGCTCGACTGTGAAATGTTTTGAATTTGAGCGCATAGCTAAGCTAAGCGGACTGAGTAAAACGGGTTTCGAATAATGTGGAAGCCATACACATGTTGGCTTGCTGCTCACGAATCATTTTCAAAACAGCAGTGTGGCCCCTCAGACATGTTCATTGATACTATTTTGGTCCGATTAAAGGCTTTTCTTGAGGGATATAAACAGTCCTAGTCCTTCAGTCGTAGACTCTAGAAGGGCGGGAATGGCTATTCTGCAACCTGGCAATTCCACACGAATCGGGTGGATACCCAGCTTAAGCTATGCCGGAAGGGTTCCCTAACGGGGTTATTGTATTGGATTTGTGTTACTCAAGAAACTTCGACTAAACCTGAGAAACGTAACCTTTGGGAAAAACATGGAGTCCGGCACGCGGTGCGGCTGAATTTTCGATGCCTTCCATGAGGGATTTGGACTAAACTGTGCCTCGAAATTCGGTTCGCCATCTTCTCCCTTCCAAAGTTCAATATGGGTTTCAAGAGACCCGATTCGAATATCCTGTAAATTAATTCTATTAGAGACAAGCTCTTTAGATTCGAAGCATGTGTTCACCTTTTGAACATGAGCAGACTGGCGACAAGTTACCAGAGAGAGTCCTTAAAATGAAAATACTTCAGAAATCCAGTGAATCGTATTCCAAGAGTATGAGGGGATTGTCGTTATAACATCAAAATAGACAAAAGGTATCAGATTAAATAAGTGTTATAAATGTGGTGTAAAACACCAGCTATCATATTCACTTGTTAGCTCTGCTAAAAGCCGCCGTTGGATCAATGGCGACAGCTGACGCAACGGGCCTTCCCACATTTGTGCAAACTATATCTGCTGTGATGTGACGGAATGCATTTCCAACTGTTAACGATGGGGGCAGTTAGACTGTCGCGCCAGTCATAAACAATGGTTATGTTTCCGGCCTACCTCAAAGACGACAACTAAAGACAGCCCACCTGCAAATAGTAACATCGCGGACCAGGTTCTCCGTCTCTTTTAATCTTTGGCTTTAAGCTTTCTATAAAACAAAAATACGAGCATCAAAACGACGGGTCGTTTTGGAAACCCCCCTGATATGATACAATTAACTCACTTTTCAGCGTTCCCTGCATAGCGTCTACAGTGAAGGAAATCAGCTGAATGAGGTGCTCATTCGTCAAATCAGGGACAAGTGTGACAGTGGATATTTGCTCTGTCTCACGTTCCACATGGCTTGAACGCAAAGCAGTTACACCAAGTTCATCAAACAGTTTGGTTTTCCGTCTGGTTCCACCTTCAGCTTCGTCCGAATCGGAGTCGCTGCTTGGTAGGGGGTCCGAAGGCCATGGTTGTTCACCTATCAGGAGTTGGAATGCATGAACCGCGGCTTGTCGGCCCCGATGCCACAGGATGTAGTCCCCACGAAGTATTGTCCGATATAAGCTGCTTAACGAGTGCGAACGCTGTGAATTGTGTAATGCTTGGGCAGCAGTAGTGTAACTAGCAGCAAACGGGCCGGTATTTGTTGGCGCTCCCGGCAAACATATAAATCCGGCTAAGTTTGGCGTGAGTCGGAATGGAACAGGATTGGCACTGATGCGCCAGAACGGACTACCGGAGTTCACCGTGAGATGAGTGTCGTTCATGGTGTCTGGTTTACTGGTGGATCGTTCACCTGCGGAAAAATTAAGCAACTTTAAAATCCGAGCATTTAAATTTTAAAATAAGATTTGTACACTGTAAAGAGGAAGGTCTAAAGGGCGACAGTGGTCAGATCACACAACTCTTTTCACATGGATATGAAAATGGTTCAACAGCAGGCTGCACGAAACAGAGACGTTTAAACGGTTCACCTTTCGTTGCTTGAAGCAGACTTCCCGCAGTGACGAAAACATTTAAATTTAGACTATCAAGATTGCATTTTAGGGTATCTCTTTAACTCATGTACTAACGCCTCAACTCACTTTGATTCCTTTTTTCTTCTTTCGGTATCCACACGGTATGCTACGTGATCACTGCAACCATACATGCGACCGTATGGCAGATTGATGGGCGATATCTAATCTCATTCTAGTGTAAATATTCAAGTCACGAATCGAATTCTCTGGGATGTCAGTACAAAATGAAAACGCGAATGTCACTAGGTGCTTTTAGCTATAACACCAAGTATGCTTAACAGTTATCTATCAGTCCGCATGTCAGAAAGAGACCGAGAAGGATCGCGGGAGTAATCTAGACAATAGAAATGTGAGCAATTGTCTCAGGAACTCGTAACTTCTCTAATCCATAGACAATGGTTACGCGGAACAGGTTCATCGTGCAACATATCCGAGATCTACTTGAAAAGATACCGCCACTGTTTTAGAGGTGCAAATTACCTTCCGTAAACAAATGAGAGTTTAGGTGAAACCTACAGGAAATAATTTCGGATAGTATTATCCTGAAGTTGATGGTCACTGAACCCATAAGAATGACGGCAAAAATTTGCAGCAGGGTGGAGGATTTTTTATTTTATCAGGGTTTGAATGCGTCTTGTATGGGAACTGTGCTCACTAACGAGATGAAGCCAAGTAAGAGTCCAGTACTTTTTTGATAGCCCGAAAATGTGGAACTTACTGTATGATTTTGGCGCACGTAGCGTCATTGTGTTTGTGAAGCACATAGCCAACTGCGTCGAAGGTCCAGATTTATCAGTAACACCAGATGATAGCTGGGAACGTAAATTCAAATCTAGTGTCATGTCGACGTTGTGAGGCAAACTGAACACCAGTTGACGAGCATCAGCTCGCCCAGAGCGCGCATCTACGACAAGACAGCCGGGATGGAGAGGTGTCAGATGAAACAATTGTTCCATCAGTGCGATAAGACCGAGATGAGCAGCAACCGAGTGCCGCAGAAGCCAGTAGCTCTCGGCGTCCAACATACGGTATGCAGCCCACCGGCGAACTAGGGAACCGCGTTTGAATTCTGCAGCTGTACTTTCAGAGTACTCACCAGAAACACGTTCCGATTCGGGAAGCACTCCTAGCCTGTTGTATAAGGGGAAGATGCAAGTGCCCAAATCAGTTGTAATTATGGAGAAAGAAGCGCAGGCAATATCCTGTGAATATAGTTCTGACGATTAGCGGAATACACTCATTTGCAAGCAAATTTAGTTTTTTGCGAGAGACTCACCTGGAACCCAGCTGAATCTCTCGTTTATGATGTTTTTAAAGCAAGTAGAACATAAGGTTGACGGAAACTCGGGGACTGCGCCTACCTGATGAGTTCCAAGAAGAGCGAAACCGATCGTGGGCTGTCGAAGAATTTTCAGCAACCTTATGAGTAGCGTATTACGTCTAGTTCTGACGATCTTCACTTCTGCTATTACACCAATCATGCAATCAAAACCCTGTGGCTTTTCACTGAAGGACGAAGCAACTACTAAGCATTGTCGGAAGTTGTTGACCGACCTTACGGATCGATGGTGAAAGATGAAACAAAGCGCACTATTTGTACCCTTGGTGTTGACATGGTTCCTAAGTTCGCTTGTTCACCGGATATTAGTATTCTGAGTCCTAATAAATTGTATTGCTCTGTTTCCAGACCTTTCTAGTGTCATCGAATGACGGATGCGATAAGAAGTTGAGGTAGAAGTCAGGTATAACCATTAAAGCTCAAATCCTTCACTTAAATAAGAAAATGTCATGGTTCTAAATAACATGGACCTGACCTGAAAGAATATGCGAACAAGCGAGAAAATGAGTGCGTCCGATCGCAACTAAGATGAATACGCGTGGGTAACGTCGTACATCTCTCAAACTTCGAAACACTATTAGAATCAACTCACGTTGAAGCCATTGGGCTCCTCAAATGAGGATATTGAGGCATACGGTCGGACAGTTTGGTGAACAAGTTGACCAAGAACGTTGTGTCAACTTTCGTTCTTGGTGTATGCTTTACCACATCCATAAGATGCTCGTAGTAGGAACAAACTAATTCACGAGGCGTTGCGTATTGCTGACTGCTGGGAGACAAAGAGTTTTTCACAACATTCCCCGCTGAATCTAGTACAACTGGCCGAGAAGCATAGTCATTGGCAACATTAGAGTTGGTTGCGGTCGTCGATATTGTGTGGTGCTTCCAAGTAGTACAGGAGTGTTCCAATATTCCAGATAAGGTTATACAAACAGGATGGCAACCAGCGTCAACGCCAGAAGGGCGACCAATTGCTTCTGCAGCAACCGCGGAGCTTCCTCCTGCTGTGTTGCACACCCCAGATCCCGTTGTTCCAATCACTGAAGGGACTGGAGCCGGTGGAGGGTTCGGCAGGGAAGGTTTGTACGGAAACTATAATAGGACATAGAGAAGTATGACAGGGAGCGGTTCGGGTAAACAGAAGAACTAAGTAAAGCACAGTGTGCAAAACAAAAAGAAGGGTGCGGTTGATAGTACCGCACACCAGTGCGAACCATTAAAGGGATCAGTGTTGCTGCTGGACCTAGGTCAAGGTTTGATTCCGATGGACTATTCCGGCAGTTACTTTGAAACGACTGGCTTACATGTTGATGTGCATCCGAATTGGGTCCACCAGTGGCCTCAATGCGATCGAAAGGTAGTGCCCACGACGGTGGTCTAACATTTGTACCAGCTGAAGTCGCGTTGCAAGAATTTACGCCACCTACTGCGGATAGGGGAGGTGGACGGGTCAAAACAGTGAGACCTCGAGCGCTGACGGGATTAGCCGAAGGAAGTGGATGTGCGCATGCATTAACAACATTCGAAGCAGGTGCAGAGGCACCGACCTCCGTTAGACACAGCCCCATTGGACCAACTTCCATTATTCTGAAGGTAGAAAAGTAAACGAGATAAACAAATAAAGTATAATGCGAACTCCATGGAACTGAATGACAGTCTGTTAGCCAGAAATTCAGGAAGACACGGCGCTCGTTGGCCTAGCTTTTTAGGCAATTCGACATTTTAAGGATTGCTTGGTAAATGAATGCGAAACTGCCAAAACAGTACTCGGACTAATGTAGATTTAAGTGCAGTTGAAAACATTCATTGAAAACCACAAAAGAGGTGAACCGACTGACCTTGGGACAAAAAGTGCTAGATTTCGTTTGGCGGTTTCCGGCTGAGCGGCCAGCATATCATTGATCAACTGGAACAGCTGCAAAGGTCCATTTTGACGCCACCGTTTGTAGGCAGGGCCACAAAGGCCTTCAGAGGTTAGATGGCCTAAAGTCGAAGCCCGACCACGAGCCATGGTAAGAAACTGAGTTCGTGCACCCGCAAGTGCTTCGTGCTGAATAGCAGCTGTGTTCGATGTGATCAGGTGTCCAAGGCAGGCGAGATCATAATAGAACACACGCCCATTGCTTGCACGGAGACCCAGTCGACGTGCCGGTGGGGACACACGTCCGGCTGAGCAGCGGATTCGAGCGACATGGGGTAACACGTCGGCGATGACCAAATGCGCGGAGAGGTTAGAATTTACGGTATTTGTGATTTGGGCTTGCAGAAACGGGCCAATGGCTGAAGAGTGGACTGCGCTCGCGGCCCCTTGGAATAATCCAGATTCACCCGGTAGTTCCAGACATGGAGAACCAGGTAGAGTTGACGGGGTGGGTGATGCACACCCAGTGTTTGGCGATACAAGTGGCATGTGGTTACCGACAATTAGACTAGAGATCTCTAGAAGGCGGATGGCACCACAGTCGGAAAGGTGTAAACGAGCAGGTAACCGGGCAACACGCGCCTCCACCAACGGGATCCAACAGCGAGTCAGTCGTTGAATCACATCCTAAAAGGTGAGAAATGAAGAACTCGTAGGGACATGAGGCTATACCTTGTAGCTACTGAAGAATGTGAACACCTTCCCCAACAATGGTATGGGTCAGTTAAGTGCGAAAGTTCAATAGCTAAACCGCTAATAAGCCACTCCAAAAAATTTACGGAGCTGAGCCGCCGCCTCATCAAGTCAAAAGTGAACAAACTATGACCTTTCGCCCTAACGCCTGAGGTACTGTAGATATATTATGCTCAAAGATGGTGTTGAAAAAGCAGATGCAAAGCAAATTTCGGTTAACATTGGAGCCACAAGAAGAAGGACCTTCCTAAGGCGACCAAACATCCGTTTGGACCAATTTGCCGGTAGTTTCAAAACTGCAAAGCTTATGGAACTAGACGTAACAGTATTCGGAAGCAAATAAAAGGGCGCATCCGAAAATTGAATTCTCAAAACATGACTTCTAAGTACTTGCGAGGATACTGGTCCAAATCAGGGCAGCAGTTCCAGAAATATGGTGCTGGGAAAAAATTTCTTGAAAATGTATATTTAAGAAAAGACACGCGTACTTACGGCTGTTGAGCTTTCCACTCAGTAATTATCCAAAACCGATGAGAATTTGGGCACTTAAATTACAGAGAATTTGCATACAATGAAGTTAGTCGTTTTATAACGTGCAGGCCCATACACAGTTGAAACCAACCTGCCGAATGCTTACGGCGTACGCCAGCATCAAATTATAAAAGAAAACCATACATGAAGAGCCATCTTACATGATGTGACTAAAATTCCAGATATGTGGTTTGGTACTTCTGGCGGATCCATCGCGAAGCAGTATCCACACAGTAATGCGCTGCATGAGGAATGCAAAACCATATCTTTTTCGTGACAGACTGACACGTTAGTTCATCGAAGGTTCGCTTGATAAAGAGCTATTCAGCTGTTCAATCCATACACTTCATCGTTTTATCGAACCAAAAAATTACTTTTACGGAGTGTTTCATCGCTCAAATCACGCTAACAGATCCGCTACACTGTCTCTAGCAGTCACGTACTCGAAATTAAGCATGCTCTCTTGGTTCATGAAAAGTTAAACGTTTTATTTGATGTAATGTAATATGTGATACTGTCAGTTGCCACTGGGGAAGGGGTTAGAATGCTGACGTCACAGAATGTTAGGTAGCTATCTGCACGATGCAATAATGCGTCTGTTTACTTGGTTGACATCCCCCACAATCCTCAAGCAGTAATCATCTTTTAGGCACGGGTCTTTGACGACTATTCTCAAAGCCATCCTAGCACTTATTACTGGACAAATCCGTAAGCTGAGCATCAATTCCACATTTAGCACATAACTGTGCTTCTTCCAGGCTTCTTCGTACAACTTGGGCATTCATATCCGTTCTTCATGCTGATCAAAGCAGTAGCGACAGATCCCGATAAAACTGATATGACGCATGCACACCGTACACTGCATTGACCTGCATTGATCCTAACTGAATCAGATACCCGTACAGCGCAAAGATGACTGTTTTCTGTGATCCAGCCCAGTAAGGCACTCTCAGCCTTGAGGTTGAGCGCAAC
Organism: Opisthorchis felineus; assembly: GCA_004794785.1. Taxonomy (NCBI): domain Eukaryota; kingdom Metazoa; phylum Platyhelminthes; class Trematoda; order Opisthorchiida; family Opisthorchiidae; genus Opisthorchis; species Opisthorchis felineus. Next base: position 813,162 of record SJOL01006474.1, read on the forward strand.
TCCCACACCGTAGACACCACGATCCATTGCGTCAGAACTAGCAGATACCCGAAGAGTCAAATGTGGAACACCTGAACTCGTCCTACGCTGCCTGAGGTGCACGACTGAAGTGCTGTATACGCTGAAGTGTTGTACACGCCTAATATGACAGAGAGTACGGACATCACAGGATGCAACATGGATAGGATCTTTGGAGGTCAGGGAGGGACTATTTTGGTTGACTTTGCTGGGAGATAGACCACACACGGAACAGTGGTTAGAGGACTGGCAGATTGGGTGAGCACAGTGCGTCATTCGATGGGGAGATGTGGGGTGAGAGCCAGTGAACGAAGAGCTGCAAGGGCGAATGATACTTCCCGTTGCCCAGGTCGAAGAAGGGGATTTGGTTGATGTACCCTACCTTGAGCCTTCGACTCATAACTCCGACCTACAAGACGGTGGGAAGCTCTAGGGTTTGGGACTCGCTGTTCTTCGTCTGGACGCTGCCCGTTGGCCTTCCTGGCACAGCTGAACTTTGAAGAACAGAGTTCAGCAAGTGTAGCTCGCAAGATGACTGCAGAACTAAAGCCGACCATGACAAGGTGGCAGCTTTAGGCCATCCTAGTGCTAAAGTGAACTCGTGTGACCCTACTGCGCTTAACTTGAGAGGTTGCAAACAATAGGAGTGAGTTTATGTGATCAGCTGCCTGACTGATAGGTTGAAGGTGCAGGAAACTCAGAAAACTATAAGCAGGGAGAAGTGATTCTGATTCCTCCTGTATTACTCTCACCACGGTACGCCTCGAAATGGCCGCAATGTAACGAACCGTGAGTACGAAGGTTGGTGTTGCTGATTTTGCTAGAGACTGATTACGTACTCAGAGGGGTAACTACCACTGGCTATTTCTAGTGAGCATCAGGCACAACTGGTGACATGGGGACATCACCCTAAAGATGGACGCTTGCCCACTGCGTAATTACATGAGCACATCAGGTATAGCGCTCTGTAAACGATGAGAAAAGTGGGGAAAATCAAATAACCTAATTGCTGGGAGAAGCTTCAACGGAGGAAAAAGAAACCGTTTACAAGGAGTGCGAAGTTACTCACCAGTATGGGACGTCCTTCTAGGTCACTCATCTCGTTTGCTAAGCGCTCGCGTATGTAGGAAAACCACGGATCAGCCAGCGCCTCAGCTGCTAGCTTGGTAGTCATCAAATTTTCAACTTCATCGTATGCTGGCATACTGGTTGTCCACTGCACGCTAGAAGGTTTCGACATTGTGGTTCGGCCTCCCTTGGTAACGCCTTTGTTAGCAGCGTCACCCTTTGATCGACCTGACGAGTCATCACTCAGTTTACTTCTAACCGATGGTTTAACGTCTTCCAATTCCGATTCAGATTCGGAAGAAGAGCTGGATCTTTCACGACTGGTTGACGGTTTGACGGATTCCCGACTGGGCGAAGTGACGGGTGGTGAGAGCAAGGGAGGATCTTTGAGAAACGCATCATCTTCTTGGAACGGTGACTGAGTCCGCAGGCCACAAGATGTGCCAACAGACCGTAATTCTGATGCCAACCAGTTGGGAATACACAATTTCGTCAGGTTTTTAACACGCCAAGATTTTCCAGGTGAGACAGTAGCCCAGGACAGTCGATGGAGATAGTCTAAGATGGAACAAAGCTGGGCTAGGAGTTGTTCGGCCCAAGTTGGTTGCAACTTTCCACCCACTTCATTGGTGAACATATCCAGAGCGTAGATACGTACAGCATGACGTCGGCGTAACTAAAAGACGGAAGCAGTTGGTAATTATATATGCATGAATCGCAAACAAAAAACTGACCGAATGATGCCAACACTGAAGATCGGATCCGCATTTGTGCGATTCGAATGATTATTTATCCAATTTAACACGCATGGTTTTTGCTGCGCGGCTGACTGAACGTCATTTGCAACGCGTTATCCATAAGCCCAGAACGTGCTCAGATATGACACGGACTAGTGTTGCCAGCACTCATGTATAGACCAAAACAGCAAAGTCATATGATCGCCGAAGTGCACGCCAGTCACTACGCAACCAGTGTAAAGAAGAAAAGCCCTTCGCTGCGTTGTTTGTTAGCAAACACCAACCAAACGGTCACAAACTATTGGACAGAAAAGTAAACATCTCATATGCACCTTATTTTTAAAAAACAAACATCCTCAAGCGTCTTCTTGAACTTTCGTGGATATTCATTGACTATTACGCAACTGTAAACGAACGCTGCAAAGCAGGTGCACAGGTTCCGTAATAAAACCCATGAGATGCACCTTCCATTAGACGAGAGGCGGAGTTACGAGAAAACCACATACTACTCGCATGCCTCATCAGTAATATACGCCGTTACACCAGCTGTGAAACGGAGACTCGTTAAAGGCAAATTATTAATAAATGGATGCATAAAGCTGCCTTCGCTCAGTGTGAGCGCTTGGTACGGGAACCCAATCGAGATCCAATATTGTGCGCATTGCACACGAGTATACAGCCTAAATGACCTGTTCAGCTTTTAACGCTTGACAGTTGATCCGAGAATGAAGGTAGAATTCTCCTCTCGAAAACTTTATCCTAAATTCACGCTTATTTCTCTTCCCATTTCTCCACATACAAAGACTGTGATCAATCAGGAAATGATGGATAGTTCTCCTTGCACACTGCACTTTCTTCGCAATCATAGGATTATTAACCCGAGGGCTACTATTTAACTATCAGTTCAAACTAGAGCGATCACTGTTCTGGCAAGTGAGTGTTACATGCTCTCATCTTGAATACACAGACCAGGTGGACATTAGTTGTAACTCAGATTCGACTCCGAACTCGGTTGGCAACAAACAGCTAAGCATCGGTTGAAATGTCGGTTGCACGCCTGAGAAATACTTTAGTTCCAACTGAAGAAGGTTGATGTATCCGTTGATCACCAGTCAACAAGGATACATCTCTTGAGTACATTATTCTCAAAAATGTAACGCAAGATATAACTGTCTGAGCCCAGCGTCGCATTGCAGAAATTATGGGTGGGAATTCCTGATGACCAGTGTGAAGTCTACTCAGTCAAACGTCCATGGACGCGCTGTTAAATTACGAGCTACATGAGGGCTTGGGTACTGGTCGTAAAATACGACAAATCGTCGAGAAGGTCCCACCACACGGAGCGCCAAATCGACGCTAAACTACGGTGAAACATAAGCTGCTAACTAACAGGTTTACTTCGCCAAATTGTTCGACTATAGTTGTTTAGGTAATTGTACCCCCTTTGCTAGTGTAAACAACTGCAATATCAAGCTCGGACTAATCAGATGCGCAATGAAGTAAACACCTGGAATATCCAATCTTTCGCGAGGTGGCCTCTTAGGATAGTGGGGTATCCAGGAGGTCGATTGTGCATGAACTAGAGCACTTGGAATAATACGCGAAAATGTTGTTGGGTTTCGACAAACAGGAAGTTTATGCGAGAAGTACAAGAGAATCAAATGCATAGGGAAAAATACAGTAGCAAGGTCGGTTAGTAAACATTCGACTGCTACCAGGTAAACGTACCTGATTCATCAGCACGTTTACGCGATGAAGGCTCTCAACAACCATAGCTGACAAGCAACGTGTACCAACTGTTTCATTCTGCGTAGGAACTGACTGCTCTTCGGAGTCCGGACCGGCGGACAGTTCAGATCCTGTTTTAGCCCCAAGATTCGCAGGAAATTTATCGTCAGAAGTGACGCTTTTTCCGTCGATGACAGTTTGCCCCAACATTTCGACGTCTTCCCGCTCCGTATCGCCATCTTCGTTATCATCATCCAAATCGACATCGTCCGGCTCGTCCGTTGCCTCTTCACCTCCAGCACCAGACGAAGCATCGTGGCCACGAACAGCTGTTTTTCTTGAGACACTTGTGGAGTTTACGGGAGAATCAGTTGATTCGTATTCATCTAAAGACTTTGGATGGCTAGGGCTTATTGCGGATCCGGCAAGACGTTCACCTTCTACGCCACGCATGACAACAATCACACGCTTCTTCTTTTTGGAAGCAGCCGTGTGTGAACCGGAAGTGATGGTCGTCGTTGCAGAGATGGATCCATTGGATGAAGTCGTATTGATACTCTTAGTACCACATGTTAAAGTTGAGGAACCGGGGATAGAGCGCTGTTGACTGTCCAACTCTGCACTAGAAGTACCCATAGAAGCAAATGGGCCTCGTGAATGCGTGCTGTCAGAATCTTTGCTCTGAGAGCCAAGAATGCTCACACGCGAGCGCAAAGCGGACAAAAACGCATTGGAATCGGGGCTCTCCTTCTCCAACAACTGTCCAAGTTTATCATCGTAACGAACTTCGGTCGACAACTGATGCTGCAATCCCCGAAGCAGACTGTAAAGCACGGTTGGGTGGGACGCAATCACTCCACGTAAGGCGGATGCAACGAATCTACCTTCTGGACGGAGAAGACTGTATACCAAGTTCGGTAGCCAGGGCAAAAACGCATCAGGTCGAACCCGACTAGAGCGTTCTTCAAAAGTGCGTGCCAGGCGCTGCTGTCCTTTGGTATCGTCTAGAGTCAACAACCATAGACATTTAGCGACATCGGCACGGCTGCGACGCTCTGATCCACCAGTCACACTAGCGGCTTCCATTAGTGCCTGCATGGCAAATATTCCAGTCGTAGAAACTGCAAGCTCGCGCTTTCTACACAAGTAGGAAAAAAAATCGTCGTGATTAGGTGTATACTGATTAGAGGACAAATGGAAAGCAACAGGTGATAAACTAGAAGGCTTATTGGACTGTAAACTGAATAATTAGCTGTGCTGACCGGGGACAGTGCAGTTGGGGCTTCTTGGGTTTCGACGACTCTTACCTATGACTGACTGATAGAACAGAACCTCAGCCCAAGTTTCTTACAGAGCACAAAGTAGGAGCAAATGAAGAGGATGGCGTTGCAAGTGTTAGCCTAGAGGTGTCGAGTACAATGCGAAAATTCGCAATCTCCAAACTTTTCCATGAGCAGGACTATTCCGAAAATAGGAGATCAAGATTCGGACAAATGCCCATGGATAAGCAACAAATAAAGTCGGTAGGATGAAAACCTAACAATTAGGGACAACGGAACAGCATCGTGCGACTTCTTCAGCATGTTCACGGAGAAAAACGTTAACAGTAGGTCGCCATCAAGGACCAAGGATGAAAACCGACCAACAATGACCGTATTAGGTTTATTGAATCAAGAACAACAATGATGTCTTAGGAGAGCATGAAAGCAAAAATAACATTAACATTTGCGCCAGTGGGTGAAAGTGAGCGCGGGAATGATGTTCACCATAAGCACCAGGCTATCGAACACATTACATTAGTTAACTACAGTACAATAAAGTAATGAACGAGACTAACGTCGCTGGATATCCGGAGTAGACATTTTCCAAGAAGTCTCCATAAATGGACCACACGGTATGGAGGTTATCTTGCATTTGTGTGGCATAACCAAAGTTTTTGGTGGCCTCGTCGCCTCTGAAAAAAAGGCTCAAGATTAGTAAATGGGCGATTCGTGTAAACAAAATGGTACTTTCCGTAGTGCCCACCACCATGCAGTAGCCGCTTATATCCCCTTCCTACATAGTGAATTTCCACACTCCAGGTGGCAATCATGGGAAGAATTTATCCCCACGTCACGAGGTTAAGTGCTCAAGTGCTAAAAAAGAACGCACACACTGAATCCAACCAGGAAGTGCAGGATGGCACATCCGTCTGGGGGAGGGGGGCTGAACTCGATCAATTAAATGAGCGAAGACATCTTAAGGCTACACAAAAGGTCTGAGGATGTAAGGGATAGCGAATGTATAAAAGATGAAAAGCATCCCGTTAATGTATGCACCCAATAGTTCGCTCAGGTTGGCGAAAAGTACGGTTATTTAGATATATACGCTTTCATTCGCATGAACCAGAATATCGAGTGACTTGGAGAATGGAAAGAATATAAAGTGACGACTTGCTTGTTGAAGTGGGAAAAGAATACCGCCTTGTAGCAGAAGAACTGCGCTCGGTCTTTCTTCTCATACTGTTGTATGTTTGTTTTCTCCATCAACTCGAGGCCCTAAAAGGAGAAAGGGTGGTACAATAGTTACTGTCAATAGGAAACTAATGCGTCAAATTCAAGGTAGCGTGACACATACAAGATGGTAAGCTAGGCCGTTTGCAGCTAAAGTCATATATGCACCTTTATATTTAATAGAACACATATGGTACATCTAGTGCCGGTATGACGACAAAAAGTAGCTCCTAGATGGCAATCGAATACGCGTCATCGAGGAAACTGCATAGAACAGAACACCAACATACAGTCCATAGAGTACATCAATCGGACTACTGCGTGCTTTGAGACGTACGCAACGAACGATGTACTAGCTAGTGGTACGAACTAAAAGATGACAGAACCATTAAGTTGGGTCATTATCATTGTTAACAGCTTCATTTACCTCGAGCAATTCGTCTTTGCGAAGGTCAAACATTTTCAGTTTGATCTCCTGTTTCGTCTTCTCGAATAATGGTGGAAGGTTCATCCGTGTATAACTACAATGCAGATAATAAGCCATGTGAACCAAAATGAGCTCAGGAAGTCAGTCAAAAATTTAGGAAGGGAAATGCAACATTACAAATGACAAATTGAAATAAAACAGACACATTATGGAGGGGTGATCATATCGGCGTTTTGTGAGTGACGGTAATTGGGGCATCTTGGACGTGTCGAAGCCCTGGCGAGCGAACGGTAAAAGCAGTGCTTTTAGATACGCAAGCCCAAAACTACGTATACTTGTAAGTGCCTCATCGAAAAGACCGTTTTTTCCGAACGGCAGTCTGTTGCAGTCAATTAATAGGCTCGCAACCGAAACAACCTGACAGCAATTACAAACATGAATCTGTAGGTTTGAAACATGTCACGGTAGTCAGAAAGCCTTTCACACCACAAAGTTAAAAATCTTTTCTGTAAGAAAGAATTAATATCACATGTTTGTATCTACATATTGATATAACACTCAATATTGTCAGAAATTATAATAAAATTACACACAACATTGCGACTGAAAACGCAGTGAAGGCATTCTTGCTTAAAGTAATACAATTCAACAACAATTCAACTTTCGCACATATGACAGTCACAGTGGAAAACACCTCACAAAATGTTCCACTTTGGACTTTCCCGACAATCTTTGTATGCTACTAAAAACACACTATTTGAACATTGATGGCCCGATGACAGACACCTATACTAATTCATCTGAAGAAAGCCATAATGTGTAAAGATAAAAACAGGAGAAAAGGGGCCTGGTTCTAACCTGGCGCAAATACAAGGGACTAAATACCCAAAATTGAGACTGAAACATGAAACGCACCGATCCAAATGTTGCTGCGCAATGCTTGGGAAGTTATGCTTTCGTGCACCCCGTGCAAGCTGAAGCTGACTGAACGCCAGTTCCCGTTCACAAACGGCGACCAAATTGGCCTGCAGTTGGAAAGGAGGTGAAAAGAAAAAAACGTGTAAATTCCCCAAAAAGTTAAACACATTTTGCTCTGATCATACGGAGGTTCGCCGAAAGGAGTTGGTGGAGATGGTTGGGAAATCCTCAACAGCCGAGATGTGTTTACCGAAAACTGTGTGCAACTAGTAGCTCACCCGTTCAGAACCGAACTTTTGGACATGTGGATGGCAGCTGATAATGGTTTCTTCGACAACTTGGCGCCACGAAAACAAATCGTGCCAGAAACCCAAATCGTCACCAATTGCAGGCGGACGGCTCCTGGACGAAGTGGAAAGACACACGGATTATATGACAGAAAGATCGCCAGATTACTTGTCTGGAGAATGTGAACCGGTTTGTGAAAGAAGAAAGTGCTCGTGAGCAAAATTACAAGATATAGCAATTGAAAACACCGTGCACATTCTTAGTATTAGTCTAAAGACAACCTGCTCAGGTGAGGTATGCTGATTTGCACGAGGATCGTCCGAGAAGTAAGGCCGGAGCAAGACGTTGTGATAAGAAACGAACACAAAGATACTGCCGCGATGGTGTCTTCTGGTATTCCTTTGATAGTACCGAAAGTATTTGTTATGCAGTTGAATAGCGCTTGGTTTACAACGCCTGCAGAACACTGTCAATACCAATCTTAAGTAACGCCATTGTTTCTAGAGGTGAATCAGCGGAATCGACCTTTCATGAACAGACAAACAGACAATGAAGCAATAAGCTGAGGATATTCATCAGCTGCATCACGTTGAACGTCTACGAAATGTTGCATGAGGTTTGTACATCAGGCACGTTCGGAACAACTTTCTCCCCAGAGAGCAGCTTAGGTTGTACACAGAGATCATGAACGTTTTTGAATGAGGTCTTCAAAGAGCCTGCGAGAAAGATGACAAGCTCGATTAAATTCGAATAGGTGTTTTTTAGAGGTGCTGATTCTGTTGACTCAGAAGAAAGTAACTGATAAGATGAAAAACAGCCGTCGTCACAACAAGGACGAACCTCTTCCATGCTATACCCATGCTATTTTGTCTCCATTGAACCGTAAACATCTAGCAGATATTTTCATGTACCATCTACTACCAACGTAAGCTTTCTTCTTACTAGGTTACGGTGGTTACCATCATCACTGACGGAATAACATCACTGTTCAAAACTGCCGAAAAACCACAATTCACTTGAAAGGCTTATTGTGATGAAAAGAATAAAAGCAGATGCAGAAAGGATTTAGTGCAAGCCTACGACAATCATTCCGAGGTGCATACACCCATTCCGGGAATCTGGATTGAAACTAGTAAGAATGACATTTTGCAGCGTCTCCAACGATGCACCGTAGGGGTCACGCTAACCCCATTCTGTAAGTTGAGTCGCATCAACAGCACCCAAACTTTTCGTAATCTCTTTCACACTCGCCTGACAGGTCAAATTTTGACCACTTCCCTGGTTGCGCCACTCTGAATCGGGAACGGAGAACACTCTTTTCGGCAAACGATGGTTCGACATGGGCAATACACGGCCTAACTACCACAGCTTTGTGCAGGACACACCCTTCGATTGAAGTTTCGGTTACGCAACCGAACACCCGTTTTCTAATTGCCTCTCTGCAGATTCACCGATACCAGCCTACATGAGCTATAGTTCCGAGACAACGGTGGTCGGAGACCTGAAGACGTTTCAGTTAGGTTGTTCGCAGAGACCACGTCCCACAGCCATACAACAAAACAGCCCGTATTGTAGCCCGATACACATGTCCCTTGAGTTCAGAGGTATGCCGTTTTGTTGCCATAGGTGTTACTAAGAAGCAAACGCGACCGGAGCTCTATGGATTCTCCATCAATCACACTATAATCTAAGCTTACACAACTTCCGACGTACGTAAAACGCTCCAATTTCTTGAATTGTAAGTGGCGTGTTTAGTGAAGGCATGTCCAGGCTCATGGCCTTACACTTTGCGGGTTCAGAATGCATGCCGAAGGATGGGATGACTTTTGTCAGATCAACCGAAAACACCTATCTTCCCTTCGAAGACGAGAACGATGTCGTCTGCATATTCCAGACTGACAGGACTTTTGTGAGCAGCCATTTGAGCACCAGGGTCTTGAAGATATGGCGTTCCTCTTGTTACCTCCAAATTGAGTAAGAATGGAGAGAATGGGGATCCTTGTCGGTCGCCACTTTTTGTACAAAAGCTGTAGGAGAGCTTTTTGCATACTTCACACACCCGAAAGTCTGAGAATACAAGAAACATACATTGACAAACGTCCGGTGGACTCCTTGCCGTGCAGGCGTGTTAAGGAGAACACATCAGTCAACAGAGTCACATGCGTCAAGGAAATCCAGCAATACGAAAATTTTCGATTGCTTGTATGTGCGGCGTTGTTCAGACACCTGAGAAAGGTGATGTGCTGGTTGCATATTTTTATTCGCCAGAGGTTTGCGCCGATGAAGCTAACGCTATTGGATGAGCTGCTATACGCGTGATAGAAAGCTGTGCCAAGTAAAATCGCGGTCCAAACTATGGACCTTAAAAGGGGAAAATGCACCAACTCCCTCCGACCTATGCTAAAGAAGGAAGTGTCCGTGTGAAAAAAAACAGGGAAAATATATTAACCTGAGCTGATGCATGGACTAATGTAACAAACAACACACAGTCAGGCAGGAAACTTACTGCCATGATTTGAACATAGTTTTATAGTATTCATGCATTCTTAGGGCAACGGATGCGGCCGCCGAGGTGGGAGCGTTTGATGTGGAGGGAACGCCAATAGAGGACGGGGTTGAACTGGCCTGACCCGGACTAGCGGAGTAGGTCGAGCTAGGTAGAGTGGCATTCGGCCCGCCCAGAGTACCGCCACAGTACTGAGCCAACAAGCTATTACCCTCCACTATTTCCACGGCTCTATGCGCAGTCTGCATGGGGTGCGGAAAAGCGATAATGGAAATGCCACTAAAGACCGGCATAGTGAAAAACGCTGGAAATACTCTGACCAGTGCTAGCTGTTTTACTTGCAATTTTTTTGGTAGTGCGAAACTAATACGCACAATCCTCACCCCACGAGAACAGAAACACCACTTGAATCACTGCCGTCTTCCACTAGCAATTAGTGTCTTTGCTCCAGCTACACAGTTAGATATTTCACAACCGAAATTAAGGATAGCACATTGAAAACAATACCATATGACCAATTCCAAATAGTGTTGAGCGGAATGGGCCTCGTTTGTTTTCTCCTCCATGCTGTGAGCAAACAGAGTAGGACTTGTCTACAGAGACCACTGAAGAAACTAGTCAAAGTTGTAGAGGGTATTCAAACCCGACGAATGTCTATCTTTCGAGTAATTTTCTACAAAATTTACATTAATCGTTTAATTTCGTAGGAACATTTCATCTGGTGACGAAGAAGTACCTGCTCTAGCGCACGTCACGCGTGCACATACTTTAAGGGTATTAGCACTACCATATTAATACTGCTACTGTTATTATTACTACTGCTAAGGCACGTGGGACGATATTGGGATAAACATTAAATCATTACTCGTAACACCTCAAAGTAAAACGTTTTGTTAAAAAATGGACTATCCAAAGTTGACGACATGAAAAATGCGGTGTAGACAGAGGCGTTTTACAAGATGATAGAGGAGCGATTTTCTCTGCACTATCAAACAAAATTATTCGCATTTATCCGACAGTTCGATGGCCTCACCTCCTCCAGAATCAGAATTTGATCTGAGTGGTAGCACGTTCACGCTGAAAAAAGCTTCAGAGGCAAAGCGGTATTAGGGTTGCGCGAGGGAGAACTAAATTGGACAGAAGAAAATGACCTTAACGACCATAGGAACCCTTCAAGTCTATAAAAGTGCATCGTACCTGGAGTAATGGGATGTGCTGATTGGTAACTATCATCGGGAGGCGACGCCATTCACGGAGCATGGTTGTCATGACCCGGTGGTTTTCTAGCTCTGAAGCTTGCAACATAGTGACCATAGTGTGTGTTGCAATCGAAGCTCCAGATGTTGAACTACTGGAGGAAATGGGAACTGCTGGGGAGCCAGGTACAGTAGACTGAATTTCAACAGCGGATGGACCGAGGTTGCCACTTCCGTAAGCATCAACGTCCGAACCACCTACCACAGATGCACTGCCACTGAAAGCAGAAGCACGTCGACCGGCTACACAGGCAGTTGCTTGGATCAACGCGTAGCGACACAAGTCCGAACGAGGACATTCATTCGCCAACTGAAACACAAAAGTAAGGAGGTGAGCAATGTCCACATGTGTAAGACGAAAAAAAACACGAAGAAACATGAGCAAAGCATACCCGAGCCAAACTGGAGTACACCTCAGACCAATCACTTCTGCGCCAAGCGGCATCGGCTTTGAGCCCCCAGTAAGCGGATCCGCCCACGCTGGACCCACCGGCAGTCGTAGAGCCTCCCGGTCCACTAACAGACGGTCCGCTCATCGAAAATGCTGAACTCGTTTGGGAACTGGAAGCCAAGGCGTCCAAACTATCCCATTGACCCAACTGCTTCAAATACCTGCAATCAAACAAGATAAATGAAATCATCCTAGAAATCTTTTCGAATTATTCGACTCTTATATGGGGCTGCGTCTGAACCTCACCATCAGTGGTCTATTATCGCACACTGCCGATTTGTAAACAATAAGCAAGCATGCCGGGTATGGTTACATATGAACGCCTATCCACACTTCTGTTTGCTAATAAGGACATGGAATCTGTCTTACATAAGAGCAACTTACCGTACGCAATAATCGTGAAGGCGAGAGCGATTCACATGCTCACTGAATAGTTCGCAAGCTGAAGCCACAGTGATGCTTGTGCTGAAAGGTGTACTGTATCGTGCAGAGGTTGACGAACCCGTCCGGTTGGAAGAAGCAGCCGCGGATGACGCAACTGTAATACTTTCTAAAGCTTGTTGACCGGAACCTAACGGTTGGTTGGCGGCTAACTGGTCTAAGCTTACTTCCAAAGCGCGGAGGGTGAGACCGTGTTTTGCGTACTCGAGACACCGCAGAAACGGACTGGACCGCACCGAAGCCGGCCGACTTTCGGTAGATCCATTCAGTGCAAACCTATACCACCATGCGGCGGTAAAATGATCAACTTCTCCTAGACCGTCGTACAGTGCTATGAGTGAAAGCGCAGCCGCACCCGAGGGTAGATCGCTCAACCTCAAACAGCCCGCCGTCGATGAGTCCACAGAGTCTGGAGGCGGAAGACCAACCGAATAGACGAATTCTGACGCTCCTGGCGACTTGAGAGCACGTGCACAAAGAGATTCAAGAAACAGGGCGACGGTGTACCACTGATTGTATGAACAACCAATGTACTGTGAAGAAGAATAAAGAAGAGATGGATTAAACGTGTTAATCAGGCCACCTGAACTTGGCTCACAAACACTATAGTAAGATCAGTCAAAAAAGTGAAGCGCAACGCCCGTCCATTCACAAATTTTATCGTTTATTTATTGGAATCTCTGTAGAAGAACCGAAAATCCGGAAAATTGTGAGTGGGGACCCCAGTGCACTCAATACAAATGAGAAAACAGTCTTTTAGTGAGACTCGAAAATGCGACTCTCGAATGCCGGTCAGAGGTATAAGTTCTGCCGAAGGAGTCTTTGTGGTTGAATTACACTAACTTGGGTCCTTCATTAGAAGCACCAAAGTCTGCAAAAGAGCAATTCTTCCAACATATGTGAAGTTCGGTATTCAAGAAAATAAGAAATAAGATTGACTGAATTCCGGGATTATGCTTAGCATATAGGTGGTGAGAAGTTTCAAATCGGTATTGGCCTATCGGGGAGATTCAATCAACCTTTCCATTCGAGTTAGGTGAGAAATTAGTAACTCGCTCGAAGTATTGGTGTCTCAACAACCCCGAATTGCTCGATACTGTACGCAATGAGACCGGATCTAACCGGTTCAAAGTAACCAGCTAACCAACGAATGAGCTACCACTGCAAGGATAAGACAAGACAGTGTTACGCAGTAAGTTTATACGTATACTTTCGGAACGCCGTACAATCGAGGTGTAGGATGTAGTTTCTGAGAATGAATGATAGCACAGACACTATTCTAGATCGAATCAGATCACACCAAGTTCACGACGAAATCCGGTTTATTAGAAAGGACTTCATCCAACTGAGTTGTAATCAGCGCGATTGGCCAGAATGGTACCAAACCTTTTGCGCAGCAACATCATGGAGGGCTGTTCAGTTTCTTCAAATTCCGCTTTATTATTTTCACTTCCCATTTAGATTCTATCGTTTCACCTAATTTGTTTTGGATGATCACACAAAAGCTTTATCAAACTTGATTCAAATCATCGGGCTGGCAATATACTCCCATTGATCTGTCTGTCAATGAGTACGTTGTATGGACGACAGAGGAGTCTGTCAGGATTGAAAGCCCTCCTGCTGACAAACAAAAACTACTAAGTGAAAAGTAGGTGATCGGTTTCACAACAATCAAGCCTTACACTGATAGCCGGTACTGGAAGATATAGCAGGGCGGAGTCCGGAGTAGTTGCAAGACTGGACAAAAAAGCACCCAATGCACTTGGCTGCGGTTCCGATGGATTAACATGTTGGTCTGAGGTTAGAAAACGAAGAAGCTGCGGGATTACGAACGCACGAATTTCCGCAGCATTCAGATTCTGAGAGCTGATCGTTAGCGGATCCGCGCTAGTCTCATCTACTGGTCCAAAATTCAGCGTCGGTGTAAGATAGTCAGAGTCTGTGATCAAACTTGATTCCATGGGCGTCTGCCTTAACAACAGGCGGTTCCATAATTGTGGCCAAAGTTGGGAGAAAAGGTGGCTGGCTAAAGCTGGAGACCGATGAGTCAGACATAACAATCCTCGAAGACCTTCACGAAAGGTTACCTGGTGGATAGAAAAGTATGCGAAAGGTTTAACATGTTTCGGGACGTAAATCTGTTTATGATGACTTGTATAAGGCAACAAGACTGACGTACGGTCAGACAGAAAGGAACAATTGAAAAGTCAAAGGATGTGATCAAGCTGATGATGTTCCCAATCAGGGATCATTTGATTACTAATCAGGGAAATAGACGGACGCAGAAACTTTGCCTGAAAACAACTGAGCATGGGAATTGAGATCTTTCATACCGATCAAAAGATTTGCAGCCAATAATGCGGTGAAAAATGTATAGATGGTATCTACCCATAGAAGCGAAAACATTGGTTACTCTCGAAAGGAGAGCTGCAATAAATACATGTACGAAAAAACTGTCTTTGCAAGCACATCAGTTGATAAAAGCCGCAGGAGAAAGGATCGGAAGAAATAATACAAATTTTAGGAGGGAGAGCGCAAAGTGGGGTGTTATGAAATTTACCTCACCATCTTCCTTTTATTTGGAACGGTTTCGTTTCGTTGCTGAATACTCTAAATTCATAAGCGCTTGGTCGTTTAGTGACTTATGCAACTTTTGATGTCTCAAAGACAAACAAATGGTTGCCCGGGTGTGTGATTCGTCAATAACGAACTAGCTGACATGGTCGTGCCGGTACATAAACAAACAAAAACTAACCAGATTATGCTTACTAGTGGGAATAAAATATTCTCCAACCAATACTACTGTGTAAACATACAACCAAATCCGAGTGTCAGTAAGCTGAAAATTAGTTTTGGAAAAACACTAACAGGGTTAATACATTAGAGATAGACATTATAGGATGGGTCGTTAAATAGAGAGTAGGCTATTTTGAACTACCTGGATCAGTTGTCCCAGCTTCGAACTGCGCCGCAGCTGTGCGATCGAGTGCTCCGCAACGACAAAATGGATAGCGGTGAGCCGTTGCGTAGGTCTATATCCAAATAACAACCAATCCTCAAATCTGAGACACCTTGCCAGACACTTGAGAAATCGAATTTCCACTCTGGCACAATTGTAGATCACTCTGACGCATTACTGGTTTGAATAGCATCGAAGCCCATACGGAAGACGTCTTGGTTCGACTTCCTCATGCTGCGATGCGTCACCCAGGTTGCTAGCTTTGGAGGGCTTGTTAGCAACATGCCCTGTTGAATGATCAGCACACTAGCTAACGACTCGCTGTGTAACAAATCGCCCTCTAATAGAACCGTATAGTTATTTTCTTCCTTGGAACTACGAACAAACCAAATTTGCATGGACTTTTCGGGGTCCGGCAAAAGAGAGGGAGTACTGCATATCTCAAAAACTTGTCTATAGTCTAAGCTGACAGGATTCTTTTCGAAGTACTGACAAAAGAGGTCCCTTAGCCTCCAAGGCAGCACGAATATATTAACACACTCAATTATGTGATAAGTCTTCGGATAGGGAACGATACTTTGGCAAACAGTAATGGAGGCACACAGATGAAGGTTGGTAACCACTGTCGTGAATCAATGAGAACCCGTCGATGCATAGGTACCAAATGGTTTAAAATGAGCATTTTACTGAGAAAACTGGGCTGGCACACCTCTGGAACCTTTGGTTACCCCGCATGGAAAATAATTGTTGGAATGCCATTTGTAATTATACGGAGATCCAAAGCAACCGGAAAGATGACGCAGACCTTGACAATAACAATAATAATTTTCGTAATCTTCGTCTGGGCTAGGCAAGGGTGGCAGGTAAGATAACTTATGAACGACTTATGAAGATTCAACATTGCATGCGAACGAACAATGAAAGGAACCAAGAGAGCTATGCCAGTTAGTTGTGTGGAGAGTTCTTGAGCTTATCTATACGTTGTGATGATACAGAGACCATACACCGAAAGTGACTCACGCGACCCATGTCTTTTAGTCCTCTAGTTTGTAATTCCAACAAACTGTTAAGTTCCGACTGTGAGCTGGACATGGTCTTGAACAATTCGGACTCCGATCGAATCAAGGTAGTTTGCTCGGTCACTGGGGTAACAACAGGTGGGACAGGAAAGCAGTTAGAGGTGTCCGAAAGGCACGGTGGAAGAGTCGTATCCACATCACAGAGAAGAACCTGGAATAAATAACAAAAATGTAATAGCCCAAAGGATGAACATTTGCAGACATTTTGCTACTCCACATTAATGAGGTACAGAAAAGAAGATCAAATATCTAGGCTTCTTAATAAGGATTTGTGTAAACTGGTGGATGTAGAAATTGCATACCATCTACAAAGCACAGACAAGCTGCATAAAGTTACGAACGCGAAACGGAACAATAAATTTAGCTGCGTCCACTAAAATGACAAGTGTAAAATCGTTTAGCCGCAATTTTCACTTCACTTATCCTAATCAGTAGAACGGAAATTCGACTGCGCTTAACTGTACTCTAAAGATGTAAACAAAGCTCAGATAATCGTCACGCATAACTTGATAAATTTAGTTTGACAAGAATGCGTAGCCATACTGAACTTGAAAGCAGACAACAAAACTGATTTCATGACCAAGTCATCGCTGTTTCAAACAGAATAAACGTCAATAAACGAAGGCAGAGAAAAATGGTAAAGAAAACCTGAAAAAATCGTTCATCCGTAGTATTCTTTTGGTACACAGCCACCCCTGAAACTCGAAGCGCGAAAGCTGGATCGTTGTCACGGTGTCTAGGGCGAGACAGGAGCAGTCGAGAACCCAAGGTTGGGTTCGAATATGGGACTGTCTGGTTACTAGTCAGTTTCCGTTTGGTACGGTTCATTATAAAAATGTTTGTACAGAGAGCAATACACATAAATACTTGTAATACACGGTGAACTGACCGCACATTCCTGAAAAAGTTGACACAAGTGAATCAAGGCATTTGTAACAGTTACCCTTCCGTTTAATTACGCCTTCAAGCAATCTTACACCTGCACCTTCAATCTCCATTTTTGTTTTGCCTGCCGCACAATCACGCGTCCACATCGCGGCAACGAATACGACCTTTGGCCAGCAACAAGTTCCGTGAACCCGTTAAGGGCTCAATGTGGTTTCACATTGTTGTTTTTTACGGTCCACTAGACGTACATAGCAACAGAACATGGCCAACCGATACCACACAACACAGCATGACACTACTACACAGTCAACACAACACAGTACACCCAACACAATACTCAATATAACGGCCGACGCTCCTCACTTCACACAGCACCTTGACCTGAGTCACTTCAAACCTACGCACGACTCACTGTGCGGGAAAAGTCTGGGCTCGATATCGTTTGGATTTAACGACAAGAAGCAGGCCAGGCTTCAACACGCTCAATCAAAACTTCAACAAGACTCCCTCTCAATACAACTGCGTCCAGCAAACCTCAGCGTCGTCCACTACAACTCATCAAACGCAGAATTCGATAAGTCCCTTCCTTTTTGTGTGTGTAATCCGCTTGTAACACAGTGTCTCTGGTAGTCACTATACATAACTTGTTTATGATTAGTGTTATTCACCTTCTGACACAACTCCGAGTACAAACTATAGCACTAATAAAATTGGTGAGCCCGACGTTGGTGAACTCACTTAAGCCATAACATTTTTTCTTTCGTTCGGACATGCATATACCTACATTTCTATTCATGTCCGACACAACCATGGCTCAGTCACCAAGCACTCTATTACCTCAGCCCAATATCAACGCCGCATCTGTTCACCTACCTCCATTCTGGCACCATGACCCGTGCATCTGGTTTACTCAAGTACAAGCTCAAAAACAACGCGACCGAAGTTTCTCCGAAACCAACTCATCCCTGGTCTCCAAAGGAACAACACAGAACCACACGCTCCGGCCGTCATCTTCACTGGCCTGATCGTTTCGTCCCTGGAAAACCCTAACCATACCATTCATTCTTCTTTCTAGGTGAGAAGGTGAATAACACTAATAACAAACAAGTTATGTATAGTGACTACCAGAGACACTGTGTTGGGTGTACTGTGTTGTGTTGACTGTGTAGTAGTGTCGTGCTGTGTTGCGTGGTATCTGTTGGCCATGTTCTGTTGCTATGTACGTCTAGTGGACCGTAAAAAACAACAATGTGAAACCACATTGAGCCCTTAACGGGTTCACGGAACTTGTTGCTGGCCAAAGGTCGTATTCGTTGCCGCGATGTGGACGCGTGATTGTGCGGCAGGCAAAACAAAAATGGAGATTGAAGGTGCAGGTGTAAGATTGCTTGAAGGCGTAATTAAACGGAAGGGTAACTGCTACACATTCGCATACAAACCAGGATGGAGAAATAAACACTCACATCGAGGAACAGGGACAACCAAAACCCGTCACGAAAGTGTGCCTCATCCCAGTTGCAAGAGACAAATAGGAAAAGCAGACGAACCAGGAGGGACGCAGAGTGGCACACGAGTGGGGAGTTCATTTCGAGCAGGTCAGGTTCCCTATCCCCAGCTAAATCCGTTGCAGGACGTGGTGACGAGGCAGCAGAACTAGACTCGTTGAGGGAAGCTTCTGTAAAGGTGATATCTGGATGTGAAGTGGTGGTATCAGTGCCCGCAATTTTTGTACCCGACTGGAGCGGAAACTGAAGCTGCGATGCTTCCAAGTAGAGTGAAGTGAACTTCTCACGAATGTCAGGAAATGGTGCGAGCAAACTACAACAAAACGCTTGCTCCAGTTTCATGTATAGTTCTTGATTCCTGGATAAGTTTCCACTGACGTAGACCTAGATGAAGAAGAGGAAGGATAAATAGTCATAAAAAGGTTCATGACCCCGACAGCCAGTTTGTTTGGAAGAAGGTATGCGAGAAAAAGCGAATGTGCTGTCTTAAGAACCGAAAACCCGCCCAGCAGACATAGTCCACAAGCAACGCCTCATCCCCTGTTGTCGAGCCTGAATGTGATATAGAAATGAGCAAGCTTTCGTGTTGGTGGGGCTACATACAACAGTACATCTGGCGCACATTTGCCTAGATGTATGATTTGATCTTCAAGGGTACCAGTGGGAATACAGAAAACGAAATGAGATTAGGGAGCAGCCGGTGCTGCTTGTCTGTGATAAACTAATCAACTTTAAAGAAAAGGCGAAATATGGACTGGATAGGTCTACCTGCCTTAAGAACCAACCGGCTAATTGAGAAGTAGAACTGAACTGGGTGCAAGTACAATAGGTAGCAGCTAAAGATGTTTTTTATGCTACTGATTAGTCCAAATAGTGATGTGCAGTTCATCACTGTAATTGTTCCTGTGAGTGAATTCAACAGAACACAACCCACCTGTCGCGATAGGCATTTTCTACAATATGTTGTAATTATTTAAAAATTTTAATTTAAAACTTTTGCAGTCGACAGTTCTAAACTAGTGATTTGTCAATTGGAGTGACGAACACAGTCAACTGCTGCTTGTTGATCTCCTTTTTAGGATTAGATACTTCATTGACTTAAAAAACACATCGATTTTTCACGGGTAGCTTGCACGATTCTTAGGTGAAAACCCTCCACAACCTTGGTACGCCAGGTAAAACGTGAAGCTGTAGAAACGTAGGTACATGTTGCTTTGCATGCCCGATTAAGCACCCTCAAACACCGCTATTATAACCTGCAGTCGATCTCTCCAGACTATTGTGTAATTTCTAATCGTGCCGCACAAATTCGCTTCAGGATCTAAGGTCACGTCGCATCTGTGTACCAAATCGATCCGATGTAAAGCAGAAGGTAGCCATCTGCATTACGGAAGGTGAAAGCCGCATTAGCCGACCCTCCGCACAAATGCAAAATCCGCTGCTGGTGGTCAACCGATGGTCACCCAGTGAACTAGCTTAATAATTAGTAGCGAATCAATGTCTACGAATTTTTCGGCGAACAAGTACTCCCGGAAGAAAACATGGCGATTCAGAAATGTACTGGCTAAGCACTCAAGCTCCGCAGCGCAGTTTGGCCAAGACGACTGAATGCCTGAACTCACAACATACCATTGTTCCGGGGATGAGTGAATAAAACTATCACTTTGTATAGAGCATACCAATTCATTTTGGCTATTAGCAATATCTGTTTGATATCGCGCTAAGTTGCGATCCCAAATAAAAAAGATGGTGTGAGAAAATACCCGGGTTGCGGAGATCGACTGTGTGCGATGGGCACGTTTTGGTAGGCTTCAGTGGCAAAAAATTTAAAATGCAACCTGCCTGGCGCAACTAGGTCGCAGAAAGCCCTTACTGGAATAGCTGAGTGAAGTGACCATAAATATTTACGGATTTTCGCAGAGTGCGTACTAATGGTGAAAGGCTTATGAGTATTTTTGAAGGGGATTGGTGAAAGTCATTCAGTTGTAACATCCTTCCGGCGCCTAGCTATCACGTCGCCTGAAGGAAGCACGAGGGCTACCAGGTTGCCCAAGCCTAGACAGTAGAAGTCGAGAGGTAGAAGTCCTTCTGACCTACTGACCTTCAGGTCAGTAAGTTCGCGCTATAACCATTGATCCATCTCGTGAACACCCAGAGCCAGTTAATCCGTCTTGAAACTCTGAGCGACCACCGTTTCAGAAATAAAGAGCCGTGCATTGGGTGCACGAGTATTGAATGCAACACTCGACTCATTATTCGGTCGCATACCTACCAACAATTTTAGGAAAACTACGGCCTTAGTTGTGGGTCAGTGATGGATGAACACTGGATAAAAGAGGATATAACATCGTAAACGTTCAATAAGACAGGTATGAATTAGCGGAGTATATTTGATGGTACTTATATTGGCGACTACCGCTCACCTCATAAACGCATTCCAAAAGTTCCCGGGCCACATCTGGATTTGAATCAATCCATCGTGGGTAAGCCTGCCAGAGTTTATGGAAGAAATTGACCTTCTCCCGTGCCGTTGGGGCGAAATGTTCTTCAGACTTGGGAACGTTAATCCAATCTCGTAGAATTTTGATGACGGCTCGAAACAATCTAGCATCGCGGGCACGATCGAGTATCAGACAAAGGTCAGGTCCAAATGAATTTTTACGCATTTCGTTGCTCACTACATTTAGACGAGATTTGATCACTTCAAGGCCATTGATCAATAAATCTGTCAGTTCTAGAAGGATTTGTGGGTATGGGAATGGGAATGGTGAGTATTCTGTAGCACACAGAGGTAAAACACACACAGAGAATGATTGCAATTAACAGGAAAACAATATGGATCACTACCAACTTTCTGCGCTGCCACTAGGATAGTGAACGATGGCTGCTATGCTCGAACTTTGATTTTAATTTCTTATGGAAAATTGGCACTCTTGGTTTGGTGGTCATTACGGTGACTGATTGACTTACGAGCACTAGCCACAGTGTCTTGGGAACCTGAACTGTATCCAGGGCTGATGACATCTTGAATGAGGCGATGGGTCAGTTTTACCAGCTGGACCAAACATCGATCAACAAAAGCATGTGGGTTCGTTTGCACTTGAGTAGCATTAAACAGCAGGAATGCAGACTGTAGCCTTGCGAGCAATGTGGGTTTCGGTCCACTACAAAAGATGGAAGACGGAAACTATATTCGATCAACGCGATAGAATATCACACAAATGAAGACGGGAAGATAAGTGGCAGAAATTTGAGCAGCATAGGAGCTAGACAATGTCAGTGAGATACAAACAGCTGACTCACTTGTCACTATACAATGAAAACGACTCCTGAATGGTCTTCAGGGTAGCAGAATAGATGTCAAACAGTTCCGAGTATGCTGTGATCTTTTGCCGATGAGAAGCATCTGCAGGAAAGCGTTCAAGAACGGCACGAAGTAGGTTGGAGCAAGACCGGATAAGTCGTACATTGGCCAATTGTCGGGTGAGTAGAGTACAAAGTCCCGGACTGAAATGCTTCACATTCTGCAGCAAAGTAGGGCTTTCCTGAAAGAAATGAAAAATAAAGCTAGGCGTAGTGTCGGAGGCAAATATAACAATCCATCAAATGGATTACTCCGGAATGATGCATTGAAAAGACATGGGTTGGAAGTTTCTGACGTGCCTATTATGATTAGTCAGGCCATTGAACTGGAGCTCTTGGTGCTGCATTTAGAAGCATGCGCAAATACCTCAATATCCTAAGGCGATAAAATCGGATGGTTTATGAACGAAATAAACCGTGATGTGGTAACTAGAAGGCGTTCTTTTCGATTAGATACCTCGTGCACCGGTCGTGGAAAGTATCCAGCACCATAAACTATGGTGGCTGTCACGTGCTACGCATGCTAAGACTTCATTTACGGAGACTAATGTTCTCTGAACCTCTAACACAATGGGTGGACAGCGTGACTCATAGACGGTGTAAGAGACTGCGGAAATTTTTGGTGGTGTTGGCTCTGTCTTCAATAAGTGGATTCACGTGACCCTCACTGAGATTGGGATACGTTACATAGCATGACTGCTAACCAATTTAAGCGGCGTTCGTGCGGTCAGTTTGTATACATTTGCTGGCACAGGGTAACGCCAGGTATGCGTCTGTCCACGCTTTTCTTCCTTATACCTCAAAGCTGTTAAAAAAATTGTGGTCGCACGATAGCGAAGCATCAGTGTCAACACTGATGTTGTCTATAAGGACGGCAATGAAACCAGACTGACGATAACAGGCCTTCGTTTTCTGCGCAGTGCGGAATCTCAAAGATTTTCACGAATAATTAACACAGACGAAAATATAAAATGAGCTTCGGAGGAACAACACAGATCGCTGCGAGGTCGTTGCATGTACACCTGGTTCTGCAGATGATATCCGACGATTCTACATTCTGCCAACCAACTCAAGCAAATATAAACTAAATTTTTATTTGTCTGAGTCAAGCAAAGTTAACCATGCTGTCTTACAATTGCCATTCACCACTTAACAATGTAAAACAGAGACTTCTGTGCTACCTGACCCAAAGTTTTATCTAAAAAGGCATTCCATTACCTGTTTCATATTTTTCCATATAACTGTCACTTAGCATCCAGCCGTAAGATACCATGAAAACAAACCTGTCCTTATATTTGCATCTGATTAAAAATGGTTGCAAAATAAAACTAAAAATCAAAACCTGTTTGGCACTGTGAATTTAACATCCGATCAACATAAAAAGGCATAGTAAATCCTCGACAAAGAGAGAACTTTCCACGTGGTGAGGATTTCCATCAAAAGCTGAGTTATCCAAATTTTGCACACCCATGTTTTTTCATCCAAGGGTGCATCACACAATCGACTGAGGAAAACCAGGAACTGGATTAAAAAAATATACAAACAACTTCAAGCTAAAAAGGTCACTGGGTTGGGATTCAGAACAAAGAAGCTTAATTTATCTTGAACGAACGCCCTTTTTGGGACTCATTAGGTAGAAGACCCGAGTTTTCTGCAAACTTATTTCAACCGATGTTAGACCCGCTCCAGAACTGTTCATGCTGCTAACCTCTGCTCATCAGACATATTGTGAAGCCTTAATAATACCTTAATAATTAGGGAGTGAGCAGCAGACAGACAGAATGGGATCGAACCGTAAGTCTGGTGGACTCAGTTGCGGCAGTCAAAAGCGTATATTGAGTGGTTGCAAGCACTCTAAACTCGAACGCTGAAATCAAGCAATCATTGGATTTGCGACAAAATGCGATAAGGTGAAAGAAGGATCTGGAAGTGGATGCTGGTGAGAGAACATTCATGAAACTGTGAATAGCTACAACCAGAACCACATTAATAATCGAGAGCGATTCGAAGACGAACAACAGTAATTTATAGAACAACAATGATAGTCGTTCGATAAGTTTGAAATTTCTTGATTAACTCATTCTCACCACTCATGCTATACGTTTCAAAAATACGGAATCAAAAAGTGAGCGACACGGAGGAAGAAGCAAATAACGCTATTTCTGAAAGCCACTGGCGAAATGGTGTTTCAGACGTATTCGCGTTAAGGGGCCGAATACGTTCGGAGAATAAACGCAACGGTGAAGATTTTGAAATGTTCCAAAGACATTCTCTGAGGGGATAATGTAGCGTTTGGTCAGCCAGATTGGGTTCCGTGTGAAAAAAGATGATATTTGTAGAAATGCACTGCCTTTCCATCCAACGAGCCTTCTTGTAAAGACACCCTCTAACACAACCAAATGGTGTTACATGTTTATTCAATACATAGGTCGTTCTACCCTTTAAGATTAACTTCCTTGTCGAAGAGTCTGGTCGAAAATCAATAAAGAGGACATTCTGACGAAAAATAATGCGCGCGCAGAAACGCGGTACATTACAACTGTTAACACGTGAGGTTGGAAGCTTTGGTGTGGAAAACATGAAATCTTGGGTCGGAAAATACAGACCTAATGACTCGTGTCTGTCGACGAGTCAAACGGCTGAAATCCGTGGTGGATGCAATGGTCCAGCGGCATACACCAGACGCTACAAAAATGTGTTGCCCACGTGACATACCAGGGACGTGAATAATATTCGGAGCACCTCTAGCGCCATCAACAAATTGGTGGTCTGTGTGGTCCCAAGACTTCCACTTGAAGCATTTCCTGCATTGGATCCGGGTATGTTACTGCCGGTAACGGTCGATGCCGATGAGACGCTGGGAGCACCAGATCCGCCGGGACCTGTGACAGAAACTGCTGTGCCGGATGGATTGGGGTTTGAGTTATCCTCAGGAATAAAGTACCGGTCGATAAAGCCCAAACGAAGTTCACAAGACTCAGTACCCCACACATCTGAGCGTAGTGCGAATTCCAACTGTGTCAAGGCACGAGTGACAGAGGCTTCAGACATATTGCCATTCTGGCTTGTATCGACTGCCTGCGGAATGAACGAAAACAGTGCACTGAATCTACATTCGGATAAATGGACGCATGTTGAACAATTCGGAAAAATGTGGGCCAAAATACTTCTGGTAATATCTATTTCAAACAGTGTGGCACCCGTACAATTCACCTTAGCGGCTTTTCGCGGAGGAAAGTTCTAAGGTCCCTCGCGTGACAGCAGAAAACTGTGCCCTTTACACCAGATAAA
This sequence comes from Opisthorchis felineus, assembly GCA_004794785.1. Taxonomy (NCBI): domain Eukaryota; kingdom Metazoa; phylum Platyhelminthes; class Trematoda; order Opisthorchiida; family Opisthorchiidae; genus Opisthorchis; species Opisthorchis felineus. The sequence continues at coordinate 838,577 of SJOL01006474.1, forward strand.
AAAGGCGCTCAGTCTGCTACATAAAGGAACAACCCCAGATAGAACTATGGCGTTAACGAAGCATTGAGTTCTCTTTCAAAAAGCAGTGGGCTAGTGGTTGCCAATAACACGCTGAGGAAATTAAGCTTTCCCAGGCTGAACAGAATAAAAGTAGTGGACAGCAACTCTACCAATTCGTGCCATTTTTGCACACTGATGGTGATGATCTCCACTACTGGGTTGCGAAGTCCAATCCAAGTTTATCGACTAACCGCGTGGTAGTCTAGCTGGTGCTATGTAATGGTTATAAGAAAACGTTGTAAACGCTGGCACCCGACATGAGACGCCTTGTTTTTGAATAACTTTACTTACCTGGCAAGCGAATCGAATCATCAGATTCAACAGCTGGTCGCGCTGGGTCTTGTCTATCGGAGCACCTTCAGGCTAAAACGAAGGAAACGAAAACATACGGTCGCGCACGGATAATCGAGGAGTGTCCCATACCTTTGAGACGCAAGTGAAACCAGTCAGACGCGAACGCGGCAGCAGGGTACACAGAAGACCTACCAGAGGGAGTGGAAGTCGAGGACTGGATTGTTCTGGATACAAATTTTCAACAGAGGTACTGACAGACGACGTGTATTCTACACCATCCATACCCGATTCGAGCAGCACTTGTCGACATCTGTGGTCCCATCGAGCTGCTGTATCGATCATGTCTAGTGCGAGCCGCCGCTGCTCCACGGGAAGCTGTAAATTGAGTGGGGCGTCAAATAAAGCCATGGATTAAATAGATATTAGAAACAAACTGACAACATTTAAGACAACAAGTAACCACTACCAGTGAACACAGGACTTACTTGTTGAGTAGAGAGACGCGAGATGATGAGAATCAGGTGAGGTAAGAGTTGGCGACGGATGGGGTAGTATAGATCGGCGTGTCGCACAATTATACCACTAGGGAGAAGAATAAATAAGAAAATTCACGAAACCTGCTAGAACCTCAAAAGCAAAAAGATTGCCGTTTATAAGAACTAGATTTGAACTGATTCAGGAAAACAGAGATTAAATGAGCAGTTAACAATGCGAAACTTACAGGACATGTATACATGACTGAATCCCGTGATCCTCAAGCATGATCTTGCGCGTCGTAGAAGCCAAAATTTGCTACAAGGTGTGAAATAAACATCGGTCAGTAGTGTGAGATCTGCGTGAAAATGAAAAATGCCCATAAGTTCATAAAATGTGTTTCGACGACCGCATATCCACAGAATGACAAGATCGTGATATAGGCCCGAGGAAGAGTTGACTACAATGTCCAATCAACAACATTCCTGTATGCCTTTTCATGCACAATGAACCTTAAGACTGTAGTCGCCAGAAAGCCTAATCTGATTTCCGGACATAAATGAACTCCGAAATGTGTTCGTGAATCTGAAAAAAACTTCGTTCCGCAATGAGGATGGCCGGGTAAGTAGTCAAGTGTGCCAAAAAGGACCGTCGCAGTAAAAGGCAAGGCAGTGGAAAAAACAGAGGATGGTTAACATCACTTGTAACTACACGTGCTGAAAGTGCGCATAGGCAGCCACTGTAGTTAGACAACAGACAGCCAGGTCGCCGATATTTGGAGAGAATACTACCAGCAAACAGGGGCGACGGATAAGGCCCAGAATACAATAGTGGTGAAAAGAGGCCAGAACGGAGATAGAAACACAACACACCTGCTCATCGGGTCCTTGTACCCAGGCGGGGATCAGAACATCCAGAGCTGGGTTAACAATCTTCTTCGTCTCCGTGTGAGTACCTTTGGCCAAACAATGAAAAACCTGAACAGCCATAGGTTTAACTGTGTCAAATTTGGAAATCAAATGGGCCAACAGCTGCAAACCGGTGTACTTTTCTTGTAAATCAACCACGCTCAAGCTGCTGGTTGTGCATGGCCATGCGAAACTGATCAGTCGCTCGAGACGAGAACTTTGAGGGCTGCGTTCAAATTAAAAAGAGAACAGGGATAAAAGGAGCCACATACGAAACCAAAAAGCAAACAGAATGTAGGAAACGAAGAGCAGAAAACACACAATATATTACGTCGAGAAATGACCGTCAGCCGGTTGCTCTCTATATCCAACTCAGGCCCTGTATGACTATAAGGCAGTGTTCAAGGAACACTACCAAATTTCCTTGTTTGTTTGGGGTTTTTGACATGGCAGTAGGGCATACAAAACAAATGACTTAAAGTAAGTCACTGTTCTTCCAGCAGTTTTTCCCATATATAACCCAACTAATGTTTTGCATGCACGACCAGACATTGATCCAAACGGTAACAGACGCACATTGAATGGACATTTTATGACAAACTGCACTCCCCTGCCTTTCGAATAAACAACTTGAGAGACCTGTGTGCCTCCCCTTCTTGGAAGAAGGGGACCGGTGGCATCACGCACGGTATGCACGAAGGTAATATGTTGTTAACTATATTCGAACATCTGTTGGGAATGCATGTGTCATATAATAGTGAGTAATAACATAATAATCATTCACTTGGAACACCCTTACGGTGCCTAACTACCGTGCCACTCGGAGGAAGCACGAGGGCTGAGTACTGCCAGGCTGATCGAGCCTAGACAGAGGCGTTGAAGATGTTGGGCGGGTTTCGAACCGCGGACCTTCCTGTTAGTAAGTTGGCACCCTAATAACTGAGCTATCGCGAGCTTCACATATTGAATAACAAATGAATGTTTGATTGGAAAACAGTGATGAAATGTGCTAAACCTGTATAAAGCCTGTCAGCTGCTGCCATACGGAACATTGACAACAAGAAGTTTTTGTACCAACGGGCATAAAAATTGAAAAAAATCGCATAAACGGACAACACAACAAATTGGCTGAATAGAACGAAGAGATGGTTATCGTTGAAAGACCGACAAACATCGAATTATGCTCAGAAAAAGAAGTTTACTGAAGTTAAATATATACGAGGCATCTGCAAAAAACTGTTGTAACTTATAGCTATGAAACTTGGGCTCCTAATTCGAGGATCTTAGACGATTTCAAACGCCTGACAACCAGTGTCTGCGTAATTTTTCTGGTTGCAGCGTGTACAAAACGATAGGGGAGCGCAATGGGGTACTTGGTAACGAAACAGAACCGCTGAGTCATCAAGTAAAACTTGGGAAATGCGAGGTAGGGCATGCCCAAACACCGTCTACCAAACAAAGAGTTGTCCTCCGCTCCAAGACAATATTGATGAGCGTTGGGTGGGGAAAAGACCATATCACATCAACATGAACGGAAACCAGCTGGTGAGTATGGTGGGATCTTTGCAATTTCTTGTCTGCGGCAAAGTGACACTCGTTGAACATGGCTGGAAGCCCTGCAGCATAGAGCAGGTATCCGAATACAGTGAAGCCCATGTCTAGGTTAGGTACCTCTGTCGTTGTGCGCTGGGTTTGTGTTAGGTAAGGTTCGCGGCGGAAGGCGGATCAAACCCGCTGATGGCGTCTCATTTCGACATAGTGCTCAAATGCTACTGCTAAGTGTACGCACCTACATCTGACTCGTTTCACTTAGGAACGTAGGACTTCTCCCTTCTTCTTCCTCCCATTGCTAAGGTTTTTTCTCCTTGCGTAGCGGCTAAGCGCCAGCACGTATTACCGGTACCGATGAGGATCGTTCGTTGTTGCACTCAACTTTCTTATCTTCACCATTCATTACCACTTCAGCAGGTTCCAGCGTTTGATGCCGCGTGCACCAGAGGCCTAATTATCGACCAATCGCCTGCTAGTGCGACGGAATAGAGGGTCAGCTATAACTGTGACACCAGCCGTCTTACATAACAGTCAAGTGCTAAATACGGTCACTGACACAGGAACTGCGCCGATTTGGGGGCCGAAAAGTGTCTCTTTTGATTAAAAGACGGGATCAAATTAATGAGCAGCGAGAGCAACGAAGAGAACTTTATACCCAGTAACTGCTTCTTTTATGTATGTTAGCGGTACTTTGCTAAAAGATATGTGGATATCTGGTGAACAGGTCCACTACGAAGGCCACTGGATGAAGGGGATTACTTCATCCAACGGGCAATCCAACAGAATGCACAATAAAGCTACAAAAACATGGGAATATACTAGAAGAGACCAGCAAGAACAACTGAACTTACGTAGGCCCCTCCAAGTGAATATATTCTGGGACATAGTGTGTGAATAAAATGGCAATTTGGTAGTACATTACTCGTAGCTCTGTTGAGCGTTGAACATCCGGGTCCCCCAGAAGCACCGAAATGAAAAGGTGCACCAAGTCCTTATCTGGAAATTAAAAAAAACGGAATACTCATGACATTATGAATACACTCAATCAAATATCGGGCATCATATAGCAGGTAACCGAAAAGCCGTCGGCCCGAACGTAATAAACCTAACAGGATAAGAAAACGTTTCTATTGGGTTATATGCTAATGCGAGTGAGACAACTCACCATTGTCGGTATAGGGGTCTGGTGGCACACCAATGAATTCTTCGTGTGACGTATTTTGTAGAGCACATGTTAGACTCGGTATCATAAGATGGGTTAACAGTCGATACAAGTCACCCGACGTTGTATTCCAGTTCGCACCGATCACGACTGGGCAAGGATCGACACCGTGTGTATCGGTCAAACGATGACGCACTAGGGAAACATAATGCAGGAACAGGCGACGGTGCCAGCTGATGGAGGCTGTTGGTAGGAATGTATCCAGGTAGGTGCGTAGTGGGTATAGGCCAGCAACTGAGCGCAGCCGTGTGGAACCAATCACAACGATGAACAGCAAATCACAGTTATCTGGGTCCGATCTGCAAGACACAAAACGGAAAACCGTAAGAACCCAGAATACATATGAGATTTCACGAACATAAAAAGCATGAAGAATGAAACACGACAGTCAACTAGTACAGTTGAGTCTTACCACTCCAGTTAAGTGTGAAGGTCAGGGCAGAAGTGGGGGATCAGGGATATTGATGAGACAGTTGCGAGTTCAATAAGTCAGTTTGACAGCATTGCAATTCACTCTGAGACCACCTTGTGAGGCGATAGGGCAGAAAATGCTCTAAACCGTCAGGCTCCAACGTGACAACGGGTAGCTTCAGAGCCAGTTCGTTGTAAGTGGTACCGGGAATACTCGTGATAGACAAGCTACTCACACTTCTTAGGTAGTTCGCATGTCAGAGGACTATCTAACTAGCAAAGTTCTTTTTTGCCAGGCTCTGAGCTGAGTGGAAGCGACCGGGACGCCGACAGCCCATGACCTAGCAACGAAATATGAAAAAATCGGCCAGGGAACTCAGTCGGGATTGACAACTGCTACCTATTTGGATAAGGACGCCGAGACTCGACTTATCAATTGTTAACGGCATGCCCAGTCAAGCAATCAGTTGCACTCCTGAGTCAGAGCAATAGCCTTTAATGTGCAGTTGTCCACGTTCTTACTTAGACGATTAGAATGACTCAGTGTCAACTAACTGGTTAAGCCGTCAACCCCCTTGCTCCCCATTCCACGGGAACCCAAAACTGTGGTAACGAACTACATCTGGAATGTCTGCCCAAATGAACCCTGAGTTGGAAATCCTTGATTCACGGATTATTTAGGTCTCACGTCCACAGCAAGTTAGGATACGGACGAGATGCCGCTAAAGGCTACTGCCAACCCATTTGCTGTGGACGATCAGGTGATCAAAGAACTAAATGGGCCGTCAAACATATCTAAGAAGCTTAAGGCAACGTTGCGAAAAGACGAATTCAGAATTTTTCCGTGAAGCCCTTGCGGACTGCTATTAATTCTCGCCCAAACATAAAAAGCGAGAGCACTGTAGGTCAACTACAATAAGGTGGCATCTGTCCCAGTCCTTGCAACGAAACTGGGCATTTTATGCACTCATCCCTGTGACTTTAACTTTTTGATAACCGGTATTGATTTCTGCGTCCATCCCTTCGTTATTAGATGAGAGCACTTTGGCTGCGGTTATACCAGCGGCAGAGAAGTCCTAACTAATTCGAAAAAAGAAGCGAAGCGTTTCGAACCAAAGAGTGAAAATAATTGTAATAATTCATGTATTTTATCTAGCCAATGAAGATCAGCCTTTCGCCTAATAGTGACTCTCAAGAGGGACCACGCTCCTTGAAAGGCAACGAGTACGTTCTTCATCAGCCAGGATTCTGCAGCGACGCCACTCTCAAGAGAGGCCAAATAGTCTCTTACCCGTTATATCCTCCCAAGAAAATCATCGTCGCGCAGCAGAGCAGAGCAGAAAGACGACGACTAAAGTAAACTCTACTTGCAAAAGTGACTCAATACAAAGAGAGAACACCGGATTGGTGTGCCGTGAGTTGCGAAAAACAAAACTAGGTTGGTCATTAAGGGCTTACCTGACGCAATCCAGTAGGCAGTCCAGCAGCAGACGCGGTTCGTCCCAGTGTTCCCAACACGAAGTCCCACTGGAAATCAGCAGTCCGGGTTCCAGAGAGGAGTCAGTCACCGGCTGATGTTGTGCAGATGCGGAGTAGCCAGCGTCCGTTTTCTCTTCAGGTTCAACGAATTCCATTCCTGGCGGCGTGAGCGAACTGCCCTCTTCACGGAGACCGCTGTTCAAAGTCACAAGAGTCAAATGAGCTTGACGCCTAGCAAATACGTCGGAGCGCCAATAACTTAGCAAGGAAGCGACCACAGGATGACAAGACGAGGAGCATGACTTTGAACCAGATGGGCTGCCTAGAGCCTTGTAACGATATTTGGATTTGGGAGAATCCTCGGTGATAGACTGTGTATGCAGTAACCAGTTGGGAAACAAATTTCGCAGCAGATGCACGACTCGGATAGCTAGATGTCTGGGACAGGCAGCCGTGAGTGGAGTACCATAACGAGGCAGTAGACAACGGCTATCGTCTGGAGTGGAAGCTAGGGAAGAAAATACGTGAGCGTTTTCGGTATTGAATAATCAATAATAACAAAAATAATAATACTATTGAACAACCAAACAGGTAATTAATAGAGGCAACTCAGCTCTATTCACTAGAAAGGAACTTGTCCGAAAATCACCAGGAAAGTGATCTGCATATTTGTACGAGTGCGTTTATGCGTTTGTGTGAATTGCGTTTGGTCCTCTTCTTGAAGATTTGCCTAAAGTTGACGCTCTAAATAATCAGGTTACACACCTTGAGACATATCACACTGTCTAGCGCAACGAGGCTTGTCTTACGACAGAAAGACACAATCGAATGTGATGTAAAGCGGACCAAATTAATCAGCCGTTTTTAAACGGAAAACACAAGTTTAGCAGTTTGCAAGTTGTGTTGGTTTCTTTGTAACAGCCGTTCAATATGACGAAAAGAGAAACGTGAGCAACCAGTGCAATACACAACAAGAATTTCTGTACAGCTGCTGCATCCTTATTGGGGATCAATTGCAGTGCACATCTCACGAAATTTCAAGGTGTTTTGATCTTGCGACCTTTCGGCCAGCAGTTTGGACAATTAGGCCCCCGGCCACGGGCGGCTGATCACTATTGTGACTAACTCGCACTCAGGCAGGATATAGCGCCACTCATCCTTCAATCACGCAAGCCACATCATGTGATCACCTATTGACTGGCTCCTCGAGTGACGATTTCTCAGATAAAAGCTTCAGTCGTTTTGTGAAATTATTCTTCCTCTGAGCTACTTATAGACTGGAAGTGTGAGATCTGTCTAAGCGCGAGTCAATCACAATGCTGATCAGTCACCCGTGGTCAGGCGGTTGAGTGTTCAAACTACTAGCTGGGAGGTCGCGGGTTAGAAACTCCCTAGAGTTTCGTGAGACTCGCACACATGATGATTCCCAGTAAGGATGGGACAGTCGTATAGTGCTTCTCGGCTTTCCAGCATACATTGGTTTCACCTACAGAACGACACCTCAAATAAAAAATTATCCTATCTCCTCACACTACCGTCAATAAATAGTTTCGGCAAAACTGATCGCATTGAAGGATTCGAGAAAGCAGCACACAGACAACAAAATAGTGTTAAACCAATCAAAGAACACAAAATAGAGGGAGAAAACCGTGGTCATTCTCTAACATATGCACTTTTACACCTATAAGGTTTCGCTTGAGTGTAGTCTTCTAAGTTATTCGAAATCCGCTTAACTTAATCGCAACGTGGTCTCGAATTTAGACCCAAAATCCAACTGACACTATGAAATAAGTGTTGAACCCAATATCATATTCTGATCGACAGAGCCAAGACAGAGTTTCCAAGACGGGACATACTATCTATAAGGTTGCCGGAAACTCCTCGACAACCAACGACCAGTTTCTTCCTTCTTGGCATCGAGGGTGAGATGGCTGAGTGGTTAGAGCGCGAATTTACTGACAAGAAGGTCCGTGGTTCGAACCCAACCTCTGCATCTCGACTTCACCTGTCTAGGATTGGGCAACCTGGCAGTATCCCAGTCCTCGTGCTTTCCTCGGGTGGCGTTGCAGCTAGGCACCCAAAGGGTGCCATAGCTGAACGATTTTTTTCTTGATTCGTTGGGTAGGTTCAGCCTCCGACTTCTACGCAATCGGCGAAATACGCTCATCTGCACATTACTTTGATGTTGACCAGAGAGTCAACTGAATCCCAGCTGAGTCAATGGTTTGTGATATTCTTCAATTTGCTGCGCAAATGCCACATGTTTCAGTTGGTACAATGCTTGAGATAACGAAGTATACTTTCTTGACTGAACATACAACTCACCAACTTAATTTGCGAAGGAGTGCATTTCGTCAAGTTCCTTCAGACACCATCTACAAAGCTTCGCAATCCGGACATTTAGCATTATGCGACAGCCGCTTATCGTAGAATAACCACCCACATACAAGCAGTGCTTAAATCAATGTAGATTTTAGGTGCATCTTTCTTGTTTATGATTGTAGGGCCTAGAATCATTTGAGATTCCGCCACTTGGGAATTCACCAAAGCTACGTTGGTCTCTGTTCGAGGGAGAAGGTACTCAAAGCAGGTGCGATAGGCTGTGTAGGCTAGTCGGGTTGCTCGCCAGATTTGCCGAAAGCGTTCGATGAAAGCATGTTGCTGAAGTACACGACCCTTCCACGGGAAAGTAGCGGTGACACCCAAGTACATGTTATTAATGAATTGGCATTGAACGCACTGATTTAAAAAAAAAACGCTCTACTGATGTCCAGCAGACAGTGGGAACGTTGCTAAATTCTAAATAACACACTCAGTAGACAGCTACCTCAGCTCGTGGGCTGGAGATAACACGGAAAACTTACACTTCTGTTCCGAAATTTCCGTTGGACGGATAAGATCCGACAAAATATGATGGTTTGTTTTTAAATACTCCGCAACTGACTGTCCTTGAGTGCAACCCACGACATACTGACAAAAAAAGAGAAAACCGATGATTACTGGAAGGCGAGAATTACATTAAGTACATCAATTGGAAGGTGCTGCAGAGAGTAATCAGAAATCTGGAGCAAGACCAGCTACGGCCTACGTCACTATCCATAATCTATTGAAGGAGATATAATACAGAAACAATGGTCGAAGGTGCTGATGCTGCCACCTATGGACTGGCATGCATGTTCTCTCAACGAGGACTGATCACAATCGTCTTACCAATAAAATGCGCTGCGCATGAGCATCGTATGGCCACTTGGATCCAGTAAGCAGGTTTGCACAGGTCTCAGCCGGATAGCGAGCCAAAAACCTTACCAGAGGTAGACGTAAAGGACTGGTGGGTTCAATGTTGAGCGCACGCTCAGCACGTATCACAAGTTCGATCAGCAACGAAACGTGCTTGGCCGTAGCCAAAGGTATCAGATGAAACAGGTCGACCAGCACAGCACACAGCTCCAACGTCTAAACACATGGAGTGTTGAGAAGGATAGTGTCAGAATGCGTTGAACATTAACCATGAGATAAGAAATAAAAAAGATTACTTGGCAACAAGTCCATCAATGGAGAGTTTGTAGAACAAAGTTGTTTGGTCTGGACAAAGGGAAGAAACTTCGTCAGGTCCTGTAGTTTTGGCAGGTGCTTCATATTCGAAGACAAACCTGTTTTACTCATGTCTGATCAAAGCGGTTGCCGCCGTTTTTAAGTCGTTTGGTGCAACGGACGTCATCAGCGTACTTAGGCCTACGGCTACACTGTCGAGCACAGTTGACATAGCAGCCCGTGAGGTCCAACTACTGTGTCCATGCTTTCTAACACAACAACGGGGATTCCATTATCACAATGATTCGCAGGTTGACACCCGAACCATTGCTCAGTCATGCTTAAATAGCAGCTGTGTTGTTTTTTCCCGTGGATAACTAAGCTGCTAAAAATGAGTAAATTGACTAGAAGCTAGCTTACGAATTCGGACTATTCCGCTTAGGGTACACACAAAGTTTGTCAGGCTATGCTACATCTACTTAAGTATATCAGATAGGTCACGATGATGGTCAACAGTCAGGTCATTTTGCAGTGCCAATAAATCAGGAATTATTTATATATTGACAATACATAACAATTGTACGATAATCATCTTCCCATTTAATGCACTGCAGCTGCCTTTCGTCATTCGATTGTATGACGTTCCAAAACAAATGCTCTTCAGCCTGTCGGCGAGTTAAAAGTTTGCTCAGCTGTACCTATGGATTCCAACCTTCCAAAATCAATGTACTCATGGTATCATAAAATGGGTTTTAATATCATAAAGTTAGCTTTTCTTGTAACCCATGTAATGTAATGTCAAACACTTCCTCATGTATAATACAACTTTTAGTCGCTTCTCCTACGTTGGACTGACCTCTATCCTATACGGGCTGTTCGGATCAACTAATTTTACTCAAAGCTCCTTCACTATTAACAACCTCTACGTTTTAGATCCTCTTAATCTTAATGTGGTCTCTTTCAATATTATAGCATTGTGTTTTTGCAATCCTTTCTTTCCCCTTATCATCTGTTGTTTAAAAACTCAACATAGTACGGTTCTTCAAATCTCACATACGCATTGCTCTATTGGGTTTAAAATGTTGTTTTTCTCGTAAACACTCGTAACCTGTCCTATCTGACGTCCTAGCTGCCATATCAGACAAAAGGGCTTTGGTTGGCTATTCCGCAAATGTCACAGAAACAATGTTTATGAAGAATTATCATACAAACATTAATTCCCCATTTTCCGACCCTAACGTGTGACAGGCATATGCTGAGAATACATCGTAAAGAGCGAATTGGGTGAAAAGATTTGCCAAAGGCAAGCTCTGCCGTTCGAAACGTAAGAATGCTTTAACTAATAAACTCATTACGCAAATTTCAGCATTTTACCATACAAAAGACACCTTTAAATACCAAGGAAGTGTGCTTCCAAAAAAAAACAGTGTAAGGAAAATGGGGACACACAAGTTGAAATTGACTGAAAGAATTCTATGTGGGGATACCATCCCAGAAATTTGTATCCGGTTGACTCAGACGCACATAGATGTGCATACTTCCAAAGGGTTGCAGGGCGGCTACGCCGAAATGAACAATAAGCCTTAGTGTGACTTAGAGCACGGGTGTACGGTGATGAAAATATTCAAAGACGCGAGGTTATGGTCTCAAAAAGTACAGGAACATTTGGTTTGTTATGTTCATACGACCATAAATGTGTTCAAAAAAGGTGAGATCTGTGAGGATTAATATGTCGTCTACAGAAGTGAGTTGAAAATACATTTCATCCGATACTTGCCGTCCAAACATACGTGTGGAGCTATCTGTCGAAACAAACCAGAGACATTCACTTACTGGAGGAGTCAAAGTGGAGATAGAGGATGCATTTTGTTTGGTCGCCAAGGTGTCAACCAGGGTATTCAAATGTGACTGCAACAGAACAAATTACACAGACAGGGGATAACTGGATTAGTGGGAGATGCTAACATGGCAGCTCTTGACACCAGTGCAGTTGCCGGAAACAAATACTTGTCAGAATGATCAGTGCCCAGACTCGCAACTACGAGGCCTAAATGAGTCGTGGAGGAAACAGTAACCGGAAACCAAGCAATGGATAGTTAGCAATGGGACGAAATGACAGTATCCGAAAGGCGGTGCAATAGGCCTACCATATGACTACGATTTTATCTTAACCATGGAAGAAACCTCCCAGGTGAGTGTATTTTATGCCTAATGTGTAGGCAACTGACCAAACGTAGACAGGCTTAGATCGGACAGAAGTTCGACCAGTCTGAAGAAAATGGGATTATGCTCAGAGCTACTTGACCTAAAATAAACCTCGATGGTGTATAGGTCAGTGATTTCCTCCGTAAATACAGGTGTGCATTTATTACTTTGTCTGCATACATGGTCTATCAAACTGCCGTACATCGATAAACAGCGGCTGTCTTGCGCTCAATGATCTTGTCCACTTGGGAACGTTTTTCACTCAAAGACGAGAGTTGTGGTTCAACGAGGCATTAGGATGGATGGAGTAGTGGTACCACTCGACAAGCACGAATTTCCACACTATTACTATCGCAGCTCTTGGTGATTATCGCAAGGGATGTATAACCATACCCATACACTTGAAGTATAATGCGATCGCAGCGATGCCCGAGTATATGGGAAGATGTACACAATTAGTAACGGACATTGCCACTTATCGCGCTGTACGCGAAGTGAATGCTGTATATTCTTCACGTCGTTCAGGAACAGCTCCATTTTATAATCGAACCCATTTATTTGGCTGGGGGGGGGGACTAAAGGCTGAAAGGAGGTTCTGAAAGGTAGCAGTAAAACAACTCTTAATATAGGCTAGTAAACAGTCCTGGTGAGATCCGAGCACGACTCCAGTACTCAAAAATGGTGCAAGACCACAATATGAAAAACACTATGAGATTAACCTGGCACCATCCAGGATGCATCCAAGATGCCCTTTGGCATTATCTTGTGTGTCGATTATCGGGAAACAAATTCGTGAGAATCACGCTGGATTTCGCCGTGGCCGAGGAAGAATCAACCATAATTTTATCCTCAGATAGGTTTGCGAAAAGCGACGTTTCTTAAACTTTCAATAATGGTAGTTTTTCTTGATCCGAAGCTGCCCTTGGAGGTTGATTGTCAGGAACTATGCTGGTGCCTAGCGATCAAAGGTATCCTTTCTAATTTTTTATCCCTTATAGGGGTATTCTATGCTGACTCATGTGAGTGCGTACGAGTATACAGCATGCAGTCGCCCGAGTTCACCAAATCCAGTGGTGTAAGACAGGGCTGCCCTCTTCCACCATTACTCTCCACTTTTGTCACTGGCGTGCTGTTTGAAACATTTACGCCTGCGTCTGAAGCTTGGGGATCGAAGTTTTCCCCGGAACGTTCGCTCACAGACAATGAATATGCAGACAGTATTGCTCTCTTCGGTCCAAATTCTTTAAAGAAGCAAGCCATTTTAAATAACTTACTAATTCTGCCGCACGGTACGCGTCTGAGAATTCCAAAACGCAGAGAGCTGCTACAAGGCTGGGTGAAATGGAACCTATAGCTCACGCCTGCTAATCGGTGTGGTAGATAACTTCATCTACTTGGGCAGTTGCATAAGAGTTGATGAACTGGCAGAAGGCGAGATCACTTCTCAAATCGCGAAGGCCAGGACAGCTTTTGCTAATGGCCCCGGTGTGACCTCCGTCAGTGTCATGGGCAGATCGCCAGTAATCTCAGTTGATCAGGAACGTGTCCTACACGCGCAGAGGATGCGCAAAATTTTTGCCGTTTGAAGACCGATGTCTAAGAGGCATCAGTCGGGGTAAGTGGAAACATCGAATTGGCAATGCTAAGGCAGGGAGAATGGTTTTAGCGACGGGTGGATTACTCACGCTTCATAGGTTATGTTCATTGGGGCATATACTTCGATTAACAAAGGACCGCCTACTTCGCACAACTCTTTTCGGTCATCACTGCACTGTGTGGAAACCACCAAAAGGTAGATAGTGTGTGGCCTGGCAACGAAGTCCTGAAAACAGTAACCGGATTGGCAACTGCCGCCTCCCTGGACGGTTAGGAACGATAGCGGGCATGGTTTAATAACAGAGTAAGCGCCACTCCTTGATCAAAGCTATCGCCTTAGAGAAGTAGTCCCACGCCTCACTGAATAATTGGAATGATTGTGCCATTAGCTCCAATGTCCGGCTATGTTTCCCATGCTCTCCCATTTACCGATTATCCAAACTGTGGCATCTGAAACCAACACACCACTGGTACCTGGTTCACCGTCGATAAACTGAGTAAGCCGTCCGAAAGGGCATACAACCAAAGTAACGAATCTTTGAAAATGGGAAACCGTTGGCAGAGATATATAGTTTCAGTCCCATATACAAAAAGTTGAAAAGTGGTAGGATGGGAACTCACGTAAATCGCATCACACAGACGTTCGCTGAAAGTGCTTGGAAACAGCTGTGCACAGTAGGATAGTTGACGAGCCGTATTCAGGCGCAGGTTAGTAGTTTGGCGAACATTTTGTAAAATCGGCTTCACATTGGCGTGACGTAGCTCAATGTCAATAGGGGTGTGACTGACGAATTCTTTCAAACAGACGAAAGCGGTTTCGTGGATAGCTTCCTTTTCACAACATATACCTGGAAAGGATTTACAGTGCTTGACAGTTGGCAAATACGACAAGACTGTGAACAGAACAAAAATACCATGAAATCTCAAACTTTATAAACACGGTTCCCATAAACGCAAAAAAGCATAGCTTTATATCACACTACAGAGAGCCCTACGACGAGACCACCACGAAATACTTGACTTCTCCTGAGGAGTCGCATATTATGGCTGATGACGAACGCTGTTGCAGACTCAACAACTGAATCTTTTTTCGAAAAGACATTTTTTGGGACTTATCCTAAACTAATGTGAACTGAATGGATAATTGCCATTTTCACGACTTCTGGTGAGTTGACTTTGTCCCTACGCTACTCCTACAAACCTGGGTGAAAACGGCAGATGTGGCACCCCCTTTCAGAAAGTTATGACATGTAGACCTTAACTGACGGCTGGCTTACTGAGATTCTCCGCGAGGATGGCAAACAAGTACGGTATGCCCATTTAAATCCAATCAGATATATAACAAATTCCAACGCCAGGGCAAAACGTAGGCATTCATTAAAGCCAGTTAACTCCATAAGCGTGAAACAAACGTTTTTCAGTAGAGGTTCCTGAGACACAGAACCGAGTTGACTCACAGTTAATCGGATAGCACAGAATTGGATGACATTAATAGGAGCACATTTGAAAAAGGAAAACCACACAAACGTACCTTTAAAAAGAGCCGCCAAATTTTGAGCTTTCTGACTGGTCAGGTACCACGTCAGTGATAGCACACGACAAGCTACGATCGGGAGATCCACGGAGCGAAGTCGATGGACAGTCGGCATTGGGCTGCCTGCCTTGTAAGCCGGCCGCGAAACGCCTAGTGCGAAACTAGCACCCTCCGAAGTTGGTGTACCGGCTGGGGAAGCAGTGGTACTAGGAGAGACAGAGTTGTTCTGGTCGACTTGGTTGAGCAGAGCACGCACGTCGATGAGGAACGATCTATCCGCTCGTTTGGCCAAATCGTATTTCAGCAGACCAGCACCGCCAGTGCACACATCAAACGGGACCTTACCGTTGCCAGACTTCGACTTAGTTTCAACACCCTCCGCTTGGCCGAAAAAGTAATTAAGTTCCTGTTTAAAATTGGATTCGAGCGAATGAAAACATTGCAGTAAGTAAAAGTAAGTAAGTAAGTAAGTAAGTAAGTAAGTAAGTAAAGTTTGAGATTCTACGAAGTCGTTGTAGACATTCGAAGAAAAAATGGTACGCCTAAAGGAAATTGCCTCAGGTAAATTGACCAAACATTGAAATCTCCTTGGTGCACTCGCACTACAAATCATGGCTGTCAGTGTTTTCGGCTCACAAACCATATGTTGAAAAAAGATAGGCCAGCGTTTCACAGTGAACCCTTCAAGAAAACATCGGCCATCGCGTGGTTTCATCGTGGTCGCCTTACTTTCTGCATACAAGAAAACATCCATTCAATTACTAAC
This sequence comes from Opisthorchis felineus, assembly GCA_004794785.1. Classification (NCBI taxonomy): domain Eukaryota; kingdom Metazoa; phylum Platyhelminthes; class Trematoda; order Opisthorchiida; family Opisthorchiidae; genus Opisthorchis; species Opisthorchis felineus. Next base: position 854,608 of record SJOL01006474.1, read on the forward strand.
CCTTGGAATTAAGAACAAGGTTGGGACTGAATAAAAAAAAGGTTCCTATCACAGTACAGGAACGGTGAAAAACGCTACCTACATAGGATGATATTCATAACCTCTGCCGAACGAAATCGGTTGTCTGGACATAGTGGCTACCTACCACCCACTGTACTACAAACGCAACTGGATGGAAATCTGCGAAAGCCTCGCCGCACGCTGTTATGCATTAGCAGCAGTGATCTGAAACTCTTGAGGAGCCGACTGATGCTCCTACAGGAGACAGTGAAACTGGATTATCGGGCGCAGTTTCAAGAGACTAGGTGCGAGGTGGTTATAGTTGACATACGTAGTTAGTATGGTAAGCCCCACTGTGTCTGACAAACGCGAGATCACTATGTACAATCAATTTCGAACAACCTCGTGCGGCTGTTATACGCAATTGGGTATGTTGTCTGTTATATAGTCATACCGTGACTTGTGTTCGGGTCGGGTGAAACTGTTCGGCTTTAGAAATTAAGAAGTGCAACTGATGGAAGTCTCTTTTGAGTGAAAATAGTAGCTGAAGAGGACATGCCGAATATGATGAACCAAACTGAGAGGGAAGGCCGAAGCACGGCAAAAAACTTATCCTATAGCTTGAAGAAGACTCACAAAACAGAACTGACGAGGCGAAGAATGCGCTATGACAAGTGTGGAGTATTCATTCAATTTTCAGCTCCACGATTCCAACAACCTGCAGCTAGAACGGAAAATACAGTGAAATTCCTAACATGGAATAATTTACACTGACGGACAATTCCGCTATCCCCAGAGCATGTAATTTAGTGTCATGACATTTAAGGGACCTTTCAGAAGTCCGTCACTTTTATGGGGATTTGATTAACATTGAGGGTACGTTCGATGGCAGACAGCCACGTACCTTATGATCCTTAGCCGATCGCGCTAACCGAAGTGAAAGATACAAGGAAGGTTGGAGCCGTCCGTAAGCAATAGTTGGAGGGAGAATAACAAGACGTGGGGCGAAAGCATTTCGCAAGAAAATTCGCATTTAAGATGGCTTACAAAATGCACTCGTTCTGCTTTACTGTTATCACGGTGACCAGTTTGGTGTTTACTGTGCTATGATACGTGATCACTTGCGGAACACCATAACACCAAAAAGCTCAAGTATCCAACAGGCTGGCGTGATTACGCAGTTCGCACAGTTACGCACAGGGTTGCTGAAAACTATAATCGATGTCAATGGCGTTCTTCTCGGTTCCTACACATACTGCCTGAAAGAGCGTCCGGAATTGTAGGAACCTCTTAATGATTGTATTAGGCTAGCACTGAGTTCCTTCCTCATCTACTTTTATTCCTTTTCTTCACAATAAGGCCTTCAAACAAATTATGATTGTATGGGAGGGCAGAATCAGTGTTGAACACTGATGTTATGCAGTCGATGATGATAATTAGCCACCTGGGTTTAAATAAATTTAGCATTTTCGGGAACCGCGTACATTGATTATAAGCCAAGGCTGACCTCAATCAGTAGCCATCTGGACTTACACAAAATATTCAGCAAATAAAACGTTAATGCACAGTCAACTCTGCGTGGTGATGAGGGACTATTCGACGTACAAAAGAGGCTATGCGAAGAGTTTGGTACAACTCACTACTTATAAGGCCGCTGAAAACTCTTCAACTGCCCACGACTGGCTTCGCCCTTCTTGGGGCTCATCAGGTAGGCACAGCCCCTGAGTTTCCGTCAGACTTATGTTCCACTTGAACACCAAACGGTATGCAATTGGTGAACACACACAATTGCAAATTACTTTGACGTCACAGGGGAGACTCAACTGAACCCCAGCTGGAGCTCTTCAAAAGAATATGGTGCAAAAGGTCGTATTTTGAGTATCGTCGTGAACTGCCGAGGAGTTGCCAGAAACCTCATGCGTGGTACGTTCCGTCAAGAAAAATTAATATAGTGCTTTTAGAAATAAAACTCAGGAGACAGTCTGCACCTAATAGCTCGCATCCATTAGGTGTCACTACACTGCACAGTAGTACTGCTTAAAACGTCTATAGACTAATCAAACGCTTAAGGTACATGTTGTGGACGGTCTGATTCCTATTTTTTGTGGATTTCACAAGATGACGGTGTCACCTATGAAGGAGAAGGAAACGCAGCAGCACGCCTTGAAACGGACACTAACAATCAGACTAGTACGTAGTGACACCGACGAAGTTCAATGTGGCTGTCAAGTTCGTAAAGTGGAGCCAACCGTGCGACTTGAATGCTAATATGGTTACTTTTACCGGTGTACGTAGGTTGTGGAGTCTCTGGTGTGCAGCAACACTATTTCGAAAACTAACAGACGATACATACATTGGTGTCCCTAAACTGCTTACTTGGTGGTAGATTACACTACGTTTTTCAGACGCTTTGCGAAGAATGCTCTAGAAGAAAAACTGCTCAATTAAACAGTAATTTGTTTTGTTCCTCTTATTGACTGTAGTTTACTAAAATTCCACTCGTCCTTGTCTGGAAATCTGTGGGGTACACGACAGGTGGGCACAGTTGCGGGAAACGGACGCAAACATTTCAGTGCAGTGTACACCAAGCCACAATGGGATGCCGATGGTGAAATATTTCAAGTTAACCGTTCAACACAAGACTCTAGGATCCACGATGCTCAAGTTGTGAACAACAAGTGGCTCAGACTGTTAATTCGAGTGTAAAGCCAAGAGCTGAAAAACCACCACTGCTCCAGGAATTCGCATATAGGGTAGACAAAACGCTTACCAAAACTGCAAGTTGGGTAGAAGCTGGAAGGTCATATAACCTTGTCGGCGGCTGCGGGGGAAGTAAGTGGCCCAGAGAGGTGCGCCAGTGTGGAGCAAGTAGAACGGATAATGGGCGATCAAGGCGATGTGATAAGAGACACAGAAGGCAGCGAGCTTCTTCACGAACCAGAGGTGTTTCGCTCATTAAAGCCTTCAGTAATTCCAAGACCACTGCGTCGATGAGGAAGAGCTGTGGAATACATTGTACATGCGAAAAGACGGATATATTAGAGAAGCTGACTGTTTTGAAGTCATGAGGAAAGCCTATAAAAACTCACAAAGCTTACCCTAGGTATGGAAACGGTTGGATTTGAAGCCATTCAGTCGCAACAGATGGATTTGTTGATGAAAAAAAAACAGTCGAATTCAAAGTATTAAGCCATCGTTGGGAAGTTCCTTATTTGAAATACTTAAATCGAGCGCGTCATGTGTTAGCAACCGGAAAATACGGAAAGTTGAGAACGGCATTATCAAGCAGAGCAACAAGCTCTCAGCACAAGGGTAAACAAAACTTCCAAGAATACCCCCCTTAGCAAGGTTGTTCAAGCTTCGGTCTCCAGTGACACCCAGAGATTCACCAGAATCATGCGAATTCACATAAAACACTCCAGGTTTACGTTCGACCTCGGGTGAAATTTAAATCCTTATTCACCGAACCCAAAGATGGCTGGTGATGTGCTTCTGCCAACGAGTTGGTCTTAATCTACGTGTGTTTGTATGGGCATTGTTAGAACTGTAGGTCAGAAAATCTAGTGGGCAAAGTAAAACAGGGTAACCCTCTTAGCGATTTGACGTCGACAGAAAATTCAAAAGTACACGGCTTGCTCGCATAAAACGTGCGTGGATGCAATTTCAACGCTTTCAGTTTAAGCCCGGGTGCCCCGAAAACATTTCGGTGCTAGTGCTTCAGAGTAGCTAAGAGAATTTGTGAGCCTGAGTACGTAAAAGCCGGAAGATTTTCTTTGATAACGCCTGAAGAATGAATGCAACACTCTCACATACTCTTATTTCATACTTCGAGCAACCTGGTTCATAAATGCACACAGAACCGAAAAAACTGGGAAGACAAGTGATCTGTTCAATGAGAAAAGTAAAAAGAAAATATAACGGACATTCAAAACATCTGCAACAGTCAACCATTACTGACTGGCGTCTGCTTGGAGGTTGAACACCGATCAGTTATTCCCGCGCTCGATTCGTCCAGTAAGGACTCTTGTTCTGGGGCCTCCGGCGATCCACTAAGAGTACTAGAACTGGGGTTACTGCTAGACATGGATGCACTACGACCTCGGCGAAGTTGCATGGGTCGTTTTTGATTGACTGGTGTAGAAGAATTCTGGCGACGACGGTTTGGAGTTGGACGCTTGTTTGAACCAGTCTGGATGGGAGCACGAGAACTTTCATCATCATCCAGAGAAGTGGATGGTTGTAACGATAACACATCTTCGTTCGATGGGTCAAACACGGTCTGCATAAGCAACCGAGCACAATCCCGAGCCATTGCCAAGGCGCCCTGGCTCATTTGAGTCGACAGGTCGTGGATACAGTGCACCAAACCTCGAAGTATGGGTATGAAGTGGATGGCGAACCAAGTTGGATGTAACAGCCGAACCAGGCAGATAACAGTGGCACAAGCACCCCATTTCACGTACCTAGAAGAAAGAGGGTGGGACAAGTGGAAATCAATCTGCCGCGATGGACTCATTAGAAATCAAGGCTGCTCACTCACAGTACTGACGTTTTGAGCTCGATGTAGTTCAGCGGTTAAGCTGCGAAAATAGGGACCGGCAGGTCTGTTGCTTGGACTCAACCCTGGCTTTCCGACTGCTCCTGATTAGGCTTACGGACGTATAGTCTTTGAAAGATTATCAAGGCCTGAAATCAATTAGGCTCAATCTAGCCAAAGGTGAAACCCTAAAAGCACTAGATCAGGGGTTGCTTGTTGGTGAGTGCATTCGTTCGCACTAAACTGAGGATTTTCTGTGCATCAAATGAGTGCCATAGAGAAGAGGGCATTAAACCAGTAAACATGCACCAATAAAAATGACCCTAATTGGCATTTTATCTTGATGGTACGCAGCAACTTACCAAGCTGGGTGATGCAGCATGTCCACCAGCACATGCGCTATATGCGAGTACAGAGGCAGGTGAATCAGGGCTCTATTTGCACGTTCGAAAACTCCAGTTTCGTCTCCGCTGTCTTCACTGAGAGCCGAGCGGAAGACAGTCGATACTGTGCCATGAACGACCTCTAGTAAAACACACATAGGTTGGGTGAGTTGCTTATCCTCCTGGCCCATTGCAAATAGGATTGCGTCAATCAGCAGCGTTGCATCGAGCATGCGACGATTAGAATGACATTCACGATCCGGCTTAAAGCATACTCCATTGAGTGCGCCGACGTAGCTGGGCTCGGGGGAGACCTAATTAAGACAGAAAAAATTGACTTGGGATTGGCACATCTAGCCTAAGATGGAGGCATTATTATCGGTTATTGCATGAAAAAAACAAAGACTGGATCGAACAGCACAAGAGATTCAGTTGTATGAACCGGAAAAAAGCTGGGTTTGCGATTTCTCTTTGACCTGCTAGAAGGAGAGGAGCGTTGGAACCTACTAAAAAAGTAAATCAGATTGCATGCAAAAATTGTTTTCAAGACCCTACAACTAGTCAAGAAAGAGTGGCCTTTAACGGAGTTGATTAACAGACTTAAAGTCAACAAGGTCCGACCAATATCAACAACTTATTGGGCGACTAATTCGGCAATCATGTGTCAGCTCCCTGTTGTATACTGGTATCAGATTGGTCCATAAGCGATAAATCAATTGTGGAAGACTGCTGAATCGTCCACAGAAGGCAAATAAAAAATTACTCCATATAGGTCCCTTGTAGTATATTCTCATGACCGCCCTTCAGAAGGGACCACTTTTAATGGACATAGCTGCAAATCGTATAATACCGTCTCACTAGGCAAAACCTCACCATTAGGGGGATCAAAGTAGGCCCATCCTCCATCCTAGCGATTGGATCAAGAATCGCTGCTGAAGGTGCGACAATCGCAGGTGGTTTAGTTTCCAAGGTCTGGTCGATTTGGTTCATATGTTCAGCAAGCCACACGATAACCAGGTGCCGGACGACAGAAGTGATAAAATCACCTTGTGTTTCACGTAAAGGCTTATTGAGACCAGCCAGGAACAGACCAGCAAGAACACGGACCATCAAGTAGCGGTCCAAATCTGTTCAAGGGAATGAAAACAACCCTGTAATAATAGTGATCCGAACCGGTTAGTTAAGGGATAAACAATAAGTGGGGTGACTGAAACTGAGGAAAAGCTCTCCATGATTTTTCTGATACTACACTGAAGGCTTGGATTGGGTGACCCTCTAACCTTATCGTAAGACAATCCGTAGATGTTGGTATACAGACAAAGAAAGCGGAACACCGTTCATCAAAAACCGACAGTAAAAATACATTTAGCAACCGATTTACTGGTGAAAGATATACACTGTTTCTAGAGATAATGGAGGTATCGGTGTTCAACGTCACACCTGATGGTAACAAATAGACTGTTACCGATGAGAATTGTGAGCACAAGTACACGGAGTTACGTCGGCAACGCGCATTGTCTAAGTACTCGTATGGCACTTCAAGTATTGTTGGTTTATAATCCCACAAACTTTGATGCGATGACTCGAAACCGGTGGGTCAAAACTTACATTCATATAGATAAAATTGCACGGTGCTTTTATTCCTTCAGGTATCGACCCAGATTTGGTCAATCAAAATATGGTGATCAAATATATAGAGATGACCACAGCAACAAGAAGGCGCGGTTACAGAACTGAAACACTTACCTCCATCTATGCAACACGGAGCTTGAAATAACTCTCGATCAGAAGAAGACACCCACTCATTGCACAACACCTTTTGTACAAACATATCAACGGCACGCACAAACGAAGTTCCTTGAAGAAAGCTGTAAGGAGCGTCCAGCTGCAAATTAAATCTGCCAGATTTGTTGTCCAAATCCAGAGATGCAATGCAGACAGATTGCAAAAACTCCCAAGAACGCAATTTTGTTGGTTGGTCAACATTGGAGTCCTTCAAAGATAGCAAGAGAAACATATGTGTTAGGCGAAAAATACATGCGTGTTAGTCACACTGCCGATCAATCGCTTGTGCCCGAACAGTGTGGCCTTGACCTACTGGCCAGGAGGTTACTGCTTCGAACCTCATTGAGATCCATAAGATGCGCTACATCTCCTCATATCATCGACAAGAACTACATGTTCCTAAACAAAGAAAGGCATGCCTCGCAACACACGGCGTTTTCAGACATCCCTTGATTTCTTGTAAGAGTTACGAGGTAGTTCATGGTTTAATTTAGAGGAAACAAGGCGATCTAGAAGCAATAACAGTCAGTAGCACGAAACGAGACTCCAAAACATCTACATTTACAATAGTTAATTATAAATAAAAAGTGGAACTATCAGTACTGGGCTACCAAAGTACCTCAAAGCTTCTATTGACAGTGGTTTACCCGTAATTCGAACTGATTTACCACGTGAGGAACGCGTTTGCTTACTTACGTAGAAGTATTGGGTAGATAAGTTTTTTTTAGAGGCAGAAGGCAGCGCACTGTCTTTTGACGCCTTACACGTAGAATACCCTAAGGATTCCAGACCAAAAAGTATCGCACAAAAGTGACTGTATATACTAGTCTTCTGAAAAGCTCGCGAGGTTGTCTTTCTCTTGTCCTTCTATCAAAAATACTTTCTATATAGAAGACTAATCGATAAGGTAAAGAGTTACAAAAGAGCATGACAGAGCCAGAAAGTCGAAGTGGGGAGCCGTAAGTGGTCTAACCTGTAGCACTTCGATAGCAGCGTCGACTAACGAACGGAGTGGCAAATCAATTGGTTGGTTTCTGTATTCGTTCAGAAACAATCGCAACTCCGGTCCGGTTTCACCCTCAGCCGGATCGAGCCTCAATCTTCGAACTTCAGACATGTTGGTCCGATTGAAACGGCCTAATTTTCCTAGAACCTGAAATTATGGAAGAGAAATTAAAATAGAACGAACGCTCAGTGAAGGTGAAGAATTACAGAACCGTAGAAAATCAAGCCAAGTAAAGCTTTGTGCACACTGAGTGGTAACACGTTCGTTTCTCGTGTAAGATATCCGGAATTTAGATCCCGACACGACCAGGGATATGCACTGCTAAATAACCCCAATAAGAACAAAACTCGAGTCCAGTACTTCCTCTCTTTGGTGTGGACTCACCAGGATGGATAATAGTTTGTCCTCGGAGCAGATAGGTAAGGCAAAGGTGGATTCGGTGAGTGGCAGGTGACACCAGTAAGAAACGTGAAAAAGAATTCACTGGGTAAACTTCGAACAAGCAGGCTTGTGCGAAACCGACCAAGACACTTATTGAGGTTCCATTGCACCGGGAGGAGTGTTTTACAAAATGGCAGCGAATGATTTTTATTGAAGCGTCTCGGAAAGAGGACGGAAGGATAATAAATTCAGTGGTGGAGGATGCATGCAACAATAAATATGGACGATGGTGAGAGGGACGAAAAACGCTCTTAGTCTGATCCATTAGGAAACTAGACGCGGAACTCTACCAAGAAAAGCCTGGATGTGACGGAACCAACAAAGTTCACATAGAAAGTTCACACCTAGACTGCTCACGATATTTCAGAAATGAAGATACTGAAAACAGGGAGAACGATGGCCAGTGGTTGTTTCAGCGATGATGAAAGGCGTGCGAGAAGGAGAAGTTTCTTGGCGTTTGGGAACCAACTAACCAACTCACTCAGTACGGTTCGCAACTGCTGGTGTGCTCGACAGTCACAGTTCACCACGTCGTCACCTGCACTCGATAGTAGCATGAAGGATAAGTATGTTCCCTACGTGCAAAGGTAATAAAAAAAGGTAAAAAAGTGTCGCCCTGATGGGTAATGAAGGAGTCAGTCACCCGCATCCACAAGTTGTGCACCAAGGGAAACGGTGTGAAAACAGAAAACAGTACAGAGCCAGAAATAAATGAGAGGGTTCAGTCAAGGGTCACTCACCTTGAACGATAGCTTTTGAACATACTCGCTGGATGAGTGGAGTGAATTGTACAGAGCCAATAACATATCACCACGCACTTGATATAAATGTTCATGGAGAAAATCCGGCTGCATGTTGTCAACACACAGTTCGAGTGTTCGGAGACCCTGCAGAAGGCAAACAACGAGAAAGTGCTATGGACGGTCGATTTTTGTTGAACTGAGGAGGTCGTGAAAACATCCGTCAACTTGTATCCCGAATTTGACCAGTACTTTTACGTATGATTTAGTCATTCGTACGATTATGCACTGAAGATAACCAATAATTCTTAACAAAACAGAGTAGAACTCACTAGTGGGACCTGTTAGAAGTGGTCCAACCTGGAGGGAAGTCCCCAAACGGAGGAATAGACCACACTCTCAGTTTACTGTGACAACCCAATGAAACTGACTTTTAAAATTCAAACTCCGATAACGGCAGCGAAGCTGATGTTATGCTGCCGATGGTGATCATGTCATGTCAGTTTATATTTCGTCTTACCATGTCAATCTGGTCTGGATTCTTATACAACGCATTACAAACATTCAACAAGGGACCCAAATGTCCAATTCGTTCGCTGAATCTCGTTAGCTGATGCTAATACTCTGCTATAAGTTTCCTGGTCCGAAAATCAGTATGCGCTTGCTTGCCACAAACCGTTTCGCCTTCCTCTGGTCTGCTCTTCGGATATATCATTACATCAACAGAATTATGAAGTAGTAAATATGGATCCTCTGATGAACCCGCGTTGACATATTGGTCACTTGCTGTACAGGTACAATGGAACGCAACCTAACAACAAGAGGATCAACTTTTCCCCCGTAGTCATGTATGCCGGTGGAGTGCACTTTCGAATGATACTAGCCTAAATTATCGAGACCTTATTTATTCATGCTTCCTTCATCAGAGTAATCGATTCACATCTGACTTAAAGATAGGTGGCAAGAAAGTTGAATTAATAACGCCAAACAAGAGTTGCCTGAGGGATACGTTCATGGAGCCAATAAACTTCAGTGGTATCATGAGACTTAGAGAACATTCTGAGGAAGTTTACCGGTGTGAGTGAGGAGTGTGTTGAAAGAAAAGTATAGGGTCAATAAAAACGTATTCGGGAAAGAGTAAGTGGAAAACTCCCCGGCTTCAATACTTTTTCAGGGAGACGTCAACGTCTACATTAAGTGAGCAATGTTCCGACGAAAATAAGCGACCTTCATCCTACCTTTGACAGACAGGACGACATTTGTCATGACGCGACCGTATGGGAACCTGGGATAAACGCCTGGAGTACCAACAACACAAGAGTTTTTAGTAAAAAATTGCAAATGATCACAGAGTCGATAAGGACACTAGATTAACTATTCAATGCACATTCTCGTGATATGCCGTATAACACACAAGTCAGAGAGCCAAACCTTTGAAAGAAAAGTTCTGTTATCTAGCTTATTGGGAAACAGCAGGAATGCGAACCAAAGGTAACCAGGAGGGCTTAACTCAGCTTTTGGACATCTTGGCGGATCTCAACTAAGCGGAAGTCAACTGCTATGTTCGCTTATGAGTATTAGTTTGGCCAAAATTGTCGAAAGTTTCCGATCTCTTGTTTCTCTTGGGGGGGAGGGGGAGGGGGTTGGCATTTAACTCATCAGTCAAATGGCGAAATTCGCGGAACCAGGGCAAAATGGTCTTCTTAAATGAATAGGTCAATATTCAGAGGGAACATATTGGAGGAGCGCAGTAGGCGGTGCATTTTCCGAAATAAGAAACATACGGAATCACTAAAGATGGTTTGTACAAAGCATCAGTTAACACAAGCGGTGAGTAGCACACGCTGACCCATAAGGCAGTTAAAAAAGTGGCACGCACACCAAACTGGCGGGCTGAAACCCAACTTTGTATGAGGCACGATCACACAACATTCTGGAAAACTAACCTGGTTTACAGTGTTGCAGTTCAACACGTAGATCAGAGGTTCCATGAGTAGGGATAAATAGGGTAGCAGCGTAGAAAGACGTACTGGGACGATCACACACAATTCACCGAGCAGATCACGCGCATTTGCATGATGCGGAGAACGGAGTAACCGATTCAAAATAGACAACATTTCTGGAAGAAGCGGGAAAAATTCGCGATATAATTTGTCATGTGCGCCACCTCCAATAGATCGGAACAGGGTTCGAAGGAGAGTCAAGTAGGCCGTAGGTTCGTTTGCGGTTAAGCAACACTGCATACTGCCTTGGACGATCCGGCGCAAATGGAGCTGCAGCAAAAGGTCAGTACATTGGCGGAAATAAACAAATCGCCCATATTTCATATCAAACTAATAGCAACTTCACTGTGTTCATTCAGCACATGTCGCTGTATGTGCCTTAACTTTATTGCACGTCCACCTGCGTTTCTGAGGTGTTTCTACAAGAGGGTCTTGCTTACACGACTGATAGCTGTATACCCAGCTTACAGCCAATAACCTACCGCAAGAAGAACCACGGCGCGTGAGGAAGACTGATCGACAACTGATCGAATGTACGGAGACCTCTGAAGGTCCTGGTTCCTAAGGTTCATGATGCAGAAAAAAGTACTATTCAGCCACAGCACCTACCTATGCACTTTTCAAGTTAAGATGAACCGGCAGACTTCAAAAGATGTCTTGAAACAGTAGGCTTAAGATTTCTCGATAGAAACTTGGAGATGACTTGATATCCTGTTAGGATGTCCTTACAGATGAAACTCTTCGGGCTACATGCTAGATGTCGAAACCTCTTCGAACACTCATTGGACACCGGGTCAGGTCATATTTAGATTCCTATCGAACATTTTATAATCATTACCAAGCCAACTTATGAATTACATGGAAACGTCTTAAAAATGATAAAACATCTAACCACGAAACGTCATGGTGCATAGCTGTTCTACAATCCCAAGAAAATGCGAAAACTGAGGTATAATCAGGTTGCTTTAGGCAAGATATCACAAATCGGAAAGCCAGATCTGACAATTTTGCGAGCAAACCAATAAAAATCAGTAGACCTGTCGGTTAGTCGTTTGCGGCGTAACGCGAGGCATCTCCAGATAAAGTAATAAACATGTGGCATTGCGAACGACCTAATTCATCTATTCAGTATATACCTATACGGTTTCTGAAAACGGATCTTCGTTACCCGAATTGACGTAACTGTAACTTAATAGATTCATTCAAGTGTATGGGGTCTTTTGCTCCTCCGTTTTTGTGCCTAAACCTACAAAAAACGTCTCATGGACAATTCACTTGAAGAGATTATCCTTGTGAAAGTTCACACGAGTAGACTGGAGCTTAGGATATTTCCGCATGGCAAGCCATATTAAGAGTCAGACGTTCAATGAATGCTTAAGACCCTTCAAACCACTGTATCATCATCATCACCATGAACGAGACCATGATATCCGTCCTCAACACTAATGCTTCACTGCCGTACAACCATGATATATTTGAAAGCCTTATTTTGGAAAAAAGAACTGGTTACCTACGCGCTGAACGCAATCACTTTGATCATCATCATCATCGACAGCATGATAGTGTTCAACATAATGTTTCGCTGCCGTACAACCATAATCATTCTGAATTATTGTGAAGAATAGAGTAGATGCGGATGAGAAAGGGACTTAGTGCTAGCCTACTACAATCATTCCGAGGTGCCGACACCTCCAAACACCCATTTAGGTAATCTGGATAGAAACTGACAACAAGATCGCCACTGACATCGGTTGGCAGCCATATCTTGCAGCGTCTTCAACCAGGCGCAGTGAGAATCATGCGGTCCCATCCTGGAAGGCGAGTAGCACCGACAGTGCCCAAGCGTTTCGCAATCTCCTTCATACCCCTCTGCCAGGTCAACTGTTGGCCACCTCTCTGCTTCCGCCACTCTGAATTGGGCACGGAAAACAGCACTCTCTTCGGCAAACGATGGTTCGGCATACGCAACACATGTCCCAACCAACGCAGATTCTGGTGCTGGACACATTCTTCAATGGAAGTACCCGTTGCACAACCGAAAACGCGCTTCTAATTACCTCGTCACGGATGCGCCGACACCAACCCACACGAGCTATGGTTCTGAGACAACGATTGTCAAACACCTGAAGACGTCTCAGTTCCGCTGCTCGAACAATCCAAGTCTCACAGCCATACAACAAAACAGCCCGCACTGTGGCTTGATATACACGTCCCTTGAGATCCAGGGATAGACCACTTTGACGCCATAGGTGTCTCAAATTAGCAAACGCAACCCGGGCCTTGCAGATTCGCGCACTGACCTCATCTATCACATTACAATCGGAACTAATACAACTTCCAAGATATCTAAAATGCTCCACAACTTCGAGTGCCTCTCCCTGGATCGTAAGTGGCGTGTTCAGTGACTGCAAGACCACGAGCATGACCTTAGGCTTTGTGGGAACCAAAGGAAAAGATGACTTTGGTCAGTTCACCTAAAATACCTAGGCCTTCTCCTCCTCTTCAAAGACGAGAACCAGGTCATCTGCATATTCCAGATCGACAAGGTTTTCGTCACAGGCTATTTGAACACCGCGGTTTTGGAGATGGTCCAGCGTTCGTTTCAAGATTTCATTGATCACGAAGTTAAATACGAATGGAGAGTGGGCATCCCAGACGGACAGCGCTGTGTACGGAGGCTTTTGGAGAGCTCACCGTATCATTCAGCTGTAGCACCCTTTCGGTGCCTAACTACCATGCTACCAGAAGGAAGCACGAGGGCTGGGATACTGCCAGGTTGCCCATGCCTAGACAGGGGAAGTCGAGAGGCAGAGGTCGGATTCGAACCACGGACCTTCCGGTCAGTAAATTCGCGCTCTAACCACTGAGCTCACCGTACACTCTCACACGTCCGGAATTCTGAGAATAGAGAGAAAGTATTATGTTCACAAACTTCCGGGGCATTCCTTGATGGAATGGAAGTGTGAAGACTGGGTCAACGAAACTCCTACCAGGCGGGAATCCCGCTAACTGATCTCGAGCCCGTGTTTCACGAGCCACCAGAAGGCGACGAAGCACAAGTGACGCCAACAGCCTCGTTACGGCCGGAGTCAAGCTGATCCCCCTGTGGTTATCACACTCACTACGATCCCCTTTTATGGAAATAGGCACTATCACCGACTCTCTCCAGTTGTCAGGGACAGTCTCCTTTTCCGAATGCAAGCAAACATATCAGACAAGCACTGACTGAGGACTTCATCCCCATCTTTGAACAATGCGGGTGGGAGGTCTTCCGGATCAGAAGCTCAATGGCGTTTAGAGAATATACGCAGTCATAAACCGCCGAGGCCGTAGGGGCTTTCACATTCATTAACTATGGTTTCACGTTAGCTGTGGGCTCAAGATGAGTGGTAGCTGGTGGCAGCACGAGGGCTGGAATACTACCAGGTTGCCCGGGTCTAGACAGGGGGTCGAAATGCAAAGGTCGGGTTCGAGCCACGTACTTTCCGGTCAGTAAGTTCACGCTCTGACCAATAGGCCATCGTGCTCCATTCTGATCCTTGTTGGTTTCACTCACAGATGGTTTCTGGGGACCGGTCGCATGGATCAACTGAAATAATCTTCGGACATTCCCGGCTTTCTGGGGCTCTCAAATTTTCTTGGCTTTCCGTGTCCACCAGAATTCACGGTCGGCTCGCAAGCTCACTTTCACTTGACTTCTGATAACTCGTCGTGTCAAGCCATGTTCGGGATCGGTCGGGATGTTCCTCCGAGATATAAGCAGTGCCCCTGTTTAGTCTCATATCTAGTACCTGGTAGCGCCATGCCACAGGCAAAACTCCCAACACTGTGCAAAGAGGTGGTGATCTCGTTCCACTATGAATTCACATCCGATGGTGGAGCATTTGGAAGTAAGTTTGTCTGACATCCGGGTCTCCCAGTTTCTCAGTAGCCAAGCGATTTGTCCGCACCTTACGCGGCCCTGGAAAACGAAGGGAGAAGCGACCCCGGACGAACACGTGGTCGGGATCCAAAAATGTGTTCCAAAACGACCGGCAGTCAGTTGTTGATACGCACCACCGGTAACTGATGGCAATGTGATCAATTTGAGGTCGTAGGCGGCACGCTGAGTGAGACCCTGTGGCCAGACGACGTCGGCTATTTCGGAAGTTAGTAATGCATAAAAACAGTCTGCGGTCAGCACACAGCTGAAGCAGTCGTTCACCATTGTCCGTACGTACCGAGTCCAATCCATGTCGACCTCCTAATTGAGTCTCAGATACGCTAAGCCTGCCAACCTGTGCACTCGGATTTCCGGAAACCACAACGATATTTGAGCTTTTAGCTCACCGCAACAGGGCAGTCAGGGCGTCATAAAACTTTGATAGTGTCAGAGCTACAATCAATTGGGGGCGAAGCAGACACCACAAACAAACATCTATCAACTTCCCGCTTGTGAGACTCGTTCACAGACGTTTCCAGACGGACCACAGAGAGCCAACTATCAACGGGTATCCAGTCAATCAAGGATACTTCCGCCCGGTGACTCAGGACGATACCAAATTCCGCACATCCCGCCGCAGCAGCCTCTGAATCACCAGAAGTGCGCAGCCGTAAGCGATCGGAGAGTGATGGGGCGGTTAGCCCAACCACTGTGCTTGCATCTTGAACTCTTGTTTCTGAGACACAGCACACATCAATGCCGAGCAAGTCCAGTGTGAGAGCAAGAGCAGCTTGTTGTCCTGCTTGCCTCAGAGTGCGGACTTTGAAGGCAGCCAGATAGACTGGGTGTCGAGGCTTGAAGATTGATTTCGAGGTGCCCGAGGATGTCGGCGCCTTGTGAGGAGCAGAAGCTGCACGCTAAACCGATGCAAGATGAACGGAGTCATCAGTCCTAAGTGCTGGGCTTACAAGGGTAGAGGTATTAATGGGGTGGGGGGATGTGCGAAGAAAAAGTATGTGAAAGAGAAAGGAGGGAGGCGTCAGTAGTAGACTGTTTCCAATTCTCCACCCTGCTGTATGCAGCAAGTAAGGCGACCCGACTGATGGCACCACATGACGGCCGATGTGAAATGAGTTTGGACGTAATACACTACTCATAAGGTTGCTGAAAATTCTTCGACAGCCCATGACCGGTTTCGCCCTCCTTGGGGCTCATCAGGTAGGCGCGGTCCCCTTATGTTCTACTTGAACCCAAATTGCATGAAATTAGCGAAATACACTCATTTGCAAACAAATTTGGTTTTACGGGAGGCTCACCCAGAACCCTGCTGAATCTCTCGTTTTTAAAAACATCATAAACGAGAGATTCAGCTGGGTTCCAGGTGAGTCTCCCGCAAAACCAAATTTGTTTGCAAATGAGTGTATTTCGCTGAAATGAGTCTAATTGCATGTGTAAAATTCATGGTTGTACGTGAGCTGGGATACTGCCAGGGTGCCCAGACCTAGACAGGAGTACAATTAGGCACCTTGGCTCAAAAGCCTGACCGCAAGGCAGCGGTATTTGGCAGGAAATGCAAGTGCATTTCAATTTTTAGAGAACAAGTCGCCACGCATGTTCCAACCCCCAATCTGGAGGACCAGGAGACTGTGTTTGTCTAACCGTTAGGCAACCTGGTATGAGACTCTGCGAGCGCCGCGCCGACAACGCCTCAGTATAGCTCACTGGGTCGCGGAGGTACACAAACCGTCACACCACGGTGAGGTCTACTATCTTCGTGACAGTCAACCCATTGAAAGTTTTGACGACAAAGATGCCTTTACACGATTGCATGCCCGAAATACATAGCGCTCAATTTAACAAGTTTGCTCATCGCTGCCTGTTAGGTTTCTGCTACAACCACATCTGCAGTGAATGTGAACCTTAGACATCCACCCACCGATTGGACACAAAGCAGTCATTGACCTGATTTTGGAAATACCACCTTTACGAAACACTAAAGATGTCCTCGGTTTGTAGAGGAAACTCCATTTCAAGTGGAAAGCAGCTACTCTAAACACCTCATGAGGATTCATAACCATACTCAAGATTGTAACCTTGAATTGCGAAACCCACTTTCGCGAATTTTGGTTTGGTGGGCAAAGAATGACTAACAATTCACCGGTATAGCTTACAAACTGGAGCCCCAAAATGCAGGAACGAGGATGTAAAATGTGGGGCCGAACGCTTACCATCTCGTCTCCTCTCGATTTATAAAAAAGACTTGACAGCGGCTGAGCTTTTATGCCACTTAAGGGTTACGTAATGACATGTCGCGAAAAGGATGTCACTACCAGAATCATCTTCACAGTTATCTGAAGACGTTCTCTGTTTTAGTACAAACATGGGATCATGTCAGTCATATGGTGACATTTCAAACAGCACACTAAAACCATTAGCAAGCGAATAAATCAGGGCACTTCATACGGCACATTCGTTAAAATGCTAACCTCGCCGCTGACCGCACTAAAGACCTTGAGGCCTGGAGGTACGGCAACACAACAGCTAGCCAATATCTGTAAGCCCCTTGAAAAGACAGTAAACAGTAGTCAAAATAAAGAATGCAGAGATGGAACAGCTCGGATCCGTTCATATACACTTTCCAGTAGACTCAAGCAGTAGGTCAGAAAGTGAAAACGCCATCAAGGCTGCAACATATAGTGGTAGCTGAAATCTCCATTAGATAGTCAGTTATTCGCTAAGAAGTCATTGGTCCCAAGGTGTCCAATCAAAAAAACAACATGACATTATACAAAAACATCAACAGGGCGCTGTTTTACCTTCATTACGTATTCATTCTCAGTTCCAGCCATGTTTACGGAACTGAAACACAGTTTCAAAAGCCGCGTATAAAGCGCTGACTCGTCAGTCCCGTCTGCAGAGATAGAGAAAAGTTTATGGGAAAAATGAACCGAATGAGAGAACCAGTATGCATAAGATGCAGACTGACAATGATTAAACATATGGGCTGCCGTATTGCAGCAAAATTAAGTTACACGAGAGTAAACGATCAAGTACCATTCAGTGTGTATCCATCCACTCTAACCAAACCACAGTTTTTGGAGTCTGTTCGATGAACCGATGCAGGAGCCTCTGTTTCTTGGTGATGGAAACTAATAATCCAATTAACTAAGGCTACGGTAACTGTCAATGAAATGAAATGCAAAACCGGTTTATCAAAATGAAAGTTCCTACCTTCCCAAATCATCAGTGGAAGAAATTGTGGCAGCTAGAACCACTGTACGACATGTACGCGGTTCTTACAGCTGATAATGATGGTGAATGAAAGTTCTACAAAAGTTTTACAAAGTAACTAAGAGAAAAGGAGGCCGCTATTCAAGAACTGAAATACAACCGAATATGCTAAAATACACTTTGAAGAGGCTATTTTGTTCTGATCCAGAATTTAGTACAACACAACAATACAGTCCAAAGATGATAGGCATAGAAATAACATGACCGTGTGAGTTCTGCCCATTGTGTTGAAGTGTCGCATGAAAAAAACCTACACAGTAAAATTTTACATAGCAGAGGATGCGTGGGGCGACGTTATTCGTAAATCTGAAATGTGAAGAAACTGAAAGGATGTAGACAACTAGTTACTGAAATGTGCAAGTAACATGCTGCCGCACTAAAAATGGGAACACATGAAGAGCTTACCACCCAACCGATCCAAACGGTCGACCAAATAAGAGAGTAGGATGTGTCCAAAAATTGATGTTTTATTCGGTTGAGACAAAAGATGCAAAGCCATATTAGTGTAAGATGGACTCTGACGACACCACATCACAAAGTCCTGAAAGATGAGGGCGAAAAAAACATATATGTTCAAAGAGTTCATCAAGTTTTGTAATTTAAAGCGTGTTTAAAAGGGTAGGGAAAGTCAGGAATTGCAAACATACTTAACGGGCAGCAAAGCAGACCAGGTTCGCAAAAAAACATTAACACATGGTAAACTGGACTACCTGCAATAACTAGCTAGACTGTAATAAGTTTTAATCGGGCTCGAGAACTTTGGGTGCCAGTGCCAGTACACGCAACCACTTGTCAGAATTTCAAAGCTACGGTAACCTGAAGTAAGTGATAAACACTGAAAAACAGTAGTCTGTGTGCTGAAGTCAACTGGAACAAGAGCATCAGTGTACACCATAAAAAGAGACAAAAAAGTATGGGACTTTTCTCGAACGTTGGATCATACCGAAAGAAAACTGATAATGGTGGCACAGCATTCGACAAAAATCAAAATGCATATTAACGGCGCGACACTGGCTGTTTATCTGGGCTAATCAGACAGGCGGTCGACAAATGGGCTGAAGTATGGGCGAAATTCCCAACCATGTGGTAGTCGCTATCGAGGCTTGTGTGGTGTACATTTCCCGGTTGTTAAAAGCCACGTCCGACCGGACGTCGAACTTATCACTAGGTCCTACTAACCACTGGAATACCTGATTGCAGTGTACACACATTCGCCCCACTGTTCCTGATATTCCTCATCTACGGGACGGTGCCACGATTCAGCCTGACGAACGTGTCAATTCCTTCTGGTTAGGTCGATTTGCTTGCAACCGACGGTGTTTTCTTGCTCTTTTGTAGTTCATTCACGTGGTTGTGACCCTACCATATTATCACGAATAAACCTAGAAGATTCGGATTCAGTGAAATTCTTCACTTTAGCCAAACGACGGACAAGTAGCAAGACGATACGCGCAACGCACCAGAAGCGAAAAACCGAATCCAGTTAGCCGGTCCAATGATATACGGAAGATTTCAACCGATACAGCACAATAAACCAACAGCCCGAGTGCATTAGAAAACAGAATTCATCCTGAGCCCGGATGTGTAGCGGTGCAATTGTACAAGACTACGCCAATCTGTAGGTCCATATTCTAAGCCGGAGCCATTTCATACTTGACTGAAATTTAGAAGCAATCCAGTCGGGGGGACTCGATATGCGGAAGGTAAGAATCCTAAAGTCCTAATCAAAGGGTTTGGCTTCGATCTATCTAGCTAGGTTCATAAGATAAACCACACTGAATATAATTGGACAGTGTGACAATTCCCCCTTCTCATTTACCGACTCTGTCTTCGTGCTTATCGATTTTCATCTGTTCTTGTCCGACTTGTCACGACCTTTGTGCTCGCCGTTGACCGTCCGACACAGGTGTGTGCGTATGCATGCACCTACCTAGTAGTTCGCATTTGTCCTCCCTTTTTTAGGCTTGTTCAGGTTCTTCCGGCTACGACATCCGGGTGGTCACACCACCAATCATGAGGATGACCCAGGACAACACGACCCATACTACCAGGCTACGATTCCACTTGCTGTTGTCTGGTGTGCAGAATGTGACGCTGCGCTGTGCCGACCACCGATAGACTTTTGTTAACCCCTCGCACGTGGACAATGGTTTTTTTCGTATACTCTCGATTACTCGTCTGTAGTACATTTTGATGTTCGGGACCGTCTAACCTACGAGCGTATCCGTATCCACAACTCGGCAAACCACAGTGAAAACACTGACAATCATTCAGTTGGACTTTTCGGAATCCAACCATATTTCTGCTAAAACATTGGAGTACACCGAAGCCCAAGGCTTAATAGTTATCAGGCCTCCCGCGAGGATAATCGGCTAATTCGGTATGTTATTCACACTGTTAGCTATTCTTCAGCCTGAGTACCACAATTAGTCAACAGCTGGTTCAAGCCAAATTTAACGACTTACTAAGATACCATAAAGCAATACCAAATTCAGCGGAGGTAATAAGAGAAAACAATTGTTCTCACGGAGACTCGGGAACTCGTATCTGACAGGTCCACAACATCGATGGCTTGCAGTAGCCGAGATCACAGTGGGGAAATACGGATAATACGTTAGCAATATGAATATAAATTGAAGACAGAACCCGAAAACAAACTGGAATTGGGAATGAGTGAGGTAAAAACACAAAGGCGTGAGCAGTAAGGAAGATAAGCGGCGAAACTCACGTGAATTTTATTAGAAAATATTTCTTGAAAAGACACTGGACTCAGCTGTGCGAAGGTCAAGGCAAACGTCTCAATGAGAATACGCTCGTCGGGTGACTTCACGCTGGGGTGGCTGTCAGAAACAGGGCAACAAGAAGAATGGATAACTTTACGAGAGATAAACAAAATGACTGGGGAAATAAATTATCAAAAGGGACCGGGACGGCAACATTAAATTTGAATATGCATACGAGCAACTGAAGCGGGTGGTGTCATCCGATCAGTAACCGCAGGTTCGCAGAGAATGTGCGAAACTCGTTTATCAAGGGTTGAAATCCACTTAGGATTCGGAAGAGACCCAGTAAAAAATAAAACTATCTCCAGTTATAAACAATGGATTACAAGCAAACGATGGATGTGAGGTAGAATTGCTTGTACTTGGAAAAGGTGCGTCCTTCGGTTCTTTTGAGTTGTTCCTGGGTAGACACGACCCTTCAGTCAGAAAGGTGGACTATAAAAGACTAGCTGAAAAGTGCTCCAACTACCAAAGCCTTCAGCCGGTGAAAAATGTTTTCTCACAATCTGAGTCACCCGAACTGAGTATTGTCGATCCTACCCAACTTAGTATTCTGCAACACTGAGGCGGAGTGAGTGAAGTGAGTGAATGTGTTCTCGCATTCTAAAATATCCTATGTTCAACTGGCCCAGGGTACTTCATTACCATCATCAACGGCAAATGCGACATATGTTCAAGCTGATATTTAGTTGCTCTCCAATCACTGGAGGTCTATTTTCAAGAGTACCAAAGTGGATAGAATAAAAGAAGAAACGGAACAGATCTAGTGTTGTCCTACTGTAAGCATGCTGAAATGTTCACAGCTTTAAACACTGATTTAGACAGCCTGAACAACAGCTGAAAGCCTGGAAGCTGCTGAAATTGGCTGGCAGCCATATGTTGCAGGGTCTTCGGCCAGGTGCCAGGACAGTCACGAGTATCTCATTCTGAAAAGTTAATCGTATCAACAACAGCCACACCTTTCGTACACTTCTAGCAACGCGTATGCTTCTCCAGGGCCACCTCAGACAGCTCTGAGCGATGAAAAGGCATAAGTAGCGCAGGACGCGATCATGACAGACTATGTTACTTGGCATCGTGTGGAACTAAGACACACGTTGTTCAACCGAAAATACGTTTGATAATTGTCGCGTTACACATCCGCCGATTTCAAACTAAGAAGTATCAGGAATGTTCAACACTCCGAGCACAGAGACCACTTCAGCCGCTTTCATCAGGGCTAGCGTCACTAATCGGGTAAGCAAGACAAAGCACGACTACCGGTGCCTCTCCTTGGTATGAAAAATATGTTGGGGGCTCCCCGTACACTTGCACGCGCCCAAGATCATGCGAATATACGGAACGGATTCGCTCACATTTTTTGCGGTATCCGTTGAACAATTGTTTACAGAAGGAGCTATAAGTCTACGGAGCTCATTATGTCCCTAAGCTCAGCAAACAAAGTTTATAGGCCACGTACATATATGGCCTGGAAAGGTGTGACCAATAGAAGCTCGGATATTGTTCACGAACAAGGGTCCCATGAGTCTGAAAAAATTTCGATCAGATAAACTTGAACGAAACACAACGAAACATTTTAGGTCGGTTCGTAGATTACAAGAGCTCTGGGCTTCACGTGAAGAAAGTGGCACAATACTAACCTTCGAATAAACAGCTTTCCATCCCGTACAATTATCTGCACTACTGCAATCATTCGGGTCCCATAGTCAAAGTACTCGGTCAGAACGATCAACTCGTCCGGGCTGAGGATACGCGAGGAAGAGGCTGCAACGACGGTTTTGGGTGTGTGCGTGGACGGTGCACTGGTATGTGTGCCATAAGCAGAACCTTTCGGGCATTGAATCATGCTAGTCACAATGGTGCGTATACCAGTCATTAGGGCCTTGATCAGAGAACGCAAATCCAAATGGCTCAAGTGTCCCTTGGATGGATGCTCTGCCAATGGGGACTAAAGATAAAAGCAATTGGAAATTAGCATGAGAAATGATAAAAGTCGCATGAATGCCTATAGCTCAGTCGGTTTAGAACTATGCAAAGTATGAAGAGCTTGTCAAAGAAGGACGAGTTCTATGTCGGCACTGAGCATACAGCAACATTGCTGAAAACAACGTGCCAGTGACTTTCCGCCACACATGTTAGTTTTGCTCACGTAAGTTTCGGGACATAACTAAAGTCGTCTCGGTCACCTGACAAGTCCAGTACTAGTTGCGTTAAACTGAAATTTGAATTCACGTTGAACCTAGACACTTGAACTTATCTGTAATTCGCTAGATGTTAGCCAGGTGAGACACGTAACGAGGGAATTAGGAAGCGAATGTTCGGTTGTGCAATGGGGACAGCAATCGAAGGTGTCGAACACCAGAAGATGTATTGCGCATGCCGAACCATCATTTGCCGAAAAGAGTGCTGCTTTTCGTACCCATTTCTGAGTGGCGCAAGCAGATCCCCGTTCATATTCTGAAGGCTTCGATAATCTTCTGACAAGCACCTGGCGGCCAAGTTTGTTCACGTCCTTTCCAACAATCACCAGGAACAGAGGTGACAACCG
Source organism: Opisthorchis felineus (assembly GCA_004794785.1). Taxonomy (NCBI): domain Eukaryota; kingdom Metazoa; phylum Platyhelminthes; class Trematoda; order Opisthorchiida; family Opisthorchiidae; genus Opisthorchis; species Opisthorchis felineus. The sequence goes on from SJOL01006474.1 coordinate 878,047, forward strand.
AAATTATATGCACTTTTTCGTCCTGATCTTCTGTGTATTTTTCCTATTTTCACTGCAGCTGGAGCTGGAGCTGGAGAGTTATTGTACATAAATACAGATCGAAATCACCACGATGCAAAATTCGGAAACTGCATTTGCATACCAATTTGGTTTTGACTGGAGACTCACCAGGAACCCAGCTGAATCTCTCGTTTATGATGTTTTTATTCGAAAGTGCCTGCCGACAAAGGAGTGACACAGATGCACAATTGCATTTTGTGAGCATTGTAGGCTCACAAAGAAGATAAAATGAAGATGTTTGGCCAGCTGGTGTCGTGTTCGAGTGAAGATCGCTAGAGGTAGATGACCTCTTTTTTATCCGACACAACAGGAAGTGAACTGAATGGGTCTGGCTATCTGAGATTGCAGCTTTTTATTCTAGTCTCACTTTACAGAAGCTGCCTCCAATTCGAAGAAGAACCTTCCGGTCAGTAACCACTGAGCCATCTCGCCCCCGTAAAACAATACATCTTATCAACAGTTCAGATCCTCTATCGCGCACAAACTGCTTGGCGAATTCGTGCGGTTTGATCGCAATTTCACACATGCACAATGTTCAAAATTGACAATACCATTAGCAGAGGGCTCAGTGATCAAGGCGCGAATTTACTGACCAGAAGCTCCGTGGTTCGAACCCGATCTCTGCATCTTGACTGCTTCTGGGCAACTTGACAGTATTTTGGCCCTCGTTTTTCCCTCGGGTGGCATGGCAGCTAGGCACTGAAAGGGTGCTACGGCTGAACCACTATTATTTTATTGTTTCAATAAATCGGCTGTGTGGCCAAGATATATAAACGCCAGCAAATAGGGTGACTAGCTGACTTCAGCCTCAGCGCCCACACACGTGATTATCTCATCGTGACCGAGTGAACAGTCACTTGAAGGTTGACTGCACATCGATTGATACTAGTCAACCTTGTTCTTTCTGTTCTTGTGATTCCGATTACTTTGTTCTGATGAAAATCACAGTGATCGGAACGTTGAACTATTGAAAACTCTATAGTTACCAGTTTTTCCACCACTGATCAACCTAACTAGAGATGCACTCTCGAGTAGGATGATAGGTGCGCTGGGATATCATCTGTATAAAATCTCCCCGTTACTCGGCGAGAAGTGAAACTTCTTACATGTAGGACAAATAAACAGTTCGTATAATTTGGAAGCAGAAGCAGGCTTCAAGAAAAATACACCGCATTTTATGTTACTGAGTCTGGTATAGACATACCTGGTAGTTGTGATTTCTAGGTAACGTGTTCGACAGTTTCGTTCTCCCACAAGGTCGGAAATGCCAGTGCATTCACAATGAGTGCGAAAAGTTAAACACTCCACGGCCAAGTAAGGTCGTAGCCTGGCATTTTTGGACACGGTATTCTACTAAGTTGTTGTTCAAACTATAAGGAATCTTCGTACACAAAAGGGAATAGAAGAACGAAACATCGCTGTGGGGGAAAGTATCACTCCAGATGTACCAGAACTTGATGCAACTGCGGCCAGTTCACCACGTGCCTTCATATGCCCGTCGCTGAAACAACCTGGGGATCTTGGGTTATTGGCCATCCTGAAGTTGTTTACCTCAACCGTCCTATCAGTCTCTTTGGATCTGACCATTGTTACTGCAGCTTGCAACTTTGAGCGCCACATTGGTGTTGTACGTGAAGTGGGGAACAAACGCAGAGGAACTGCCCGAAAAGGCAGGGTATCCCCGTTGGTGAGAAGTCCTAACCCTTCGACCTTAACGAACTACTGCCACTACGTTTGGTTCAGAGTAAAAAGGATGAACATACTGAATAAGTATGAACCGACAGCCACTCATGTACGTTTCGAATGGATCGGTTTGGAATATCAGCTAAATATATAGTGTACTTAGAAAAGGTGTGTACAGCAGTCCGTTAGAACCGAATGAATTCTGAGAGAAAACAAGACTCACAGTACGTGATTTATTCACATCACCAGAGGAAGCATTAGCATTCTTCAGACCGTCAGTGGATGAGCTCGCAGTTATGCTGACACCCCCACAGTCCGAAGTATCCATGTTGATTGCACCGCCTGTAGCAGTTGGAGTAGCACACAGACGATGCTTTGGTCGATCGCCGGCATTCTCTTCGCTTGTTTCCGGTATACTGTGAGGACACATAGTGGTTGGATTCAAGGAAATCGTTAAGATCCGGCAAATAAACATGACTGTCATAAACACATTTTTACAGTGCCGCAGAAAACCAAAGGCTGTATAAATTCACTGAGAAAGAAACCGTCTGTCTGTTTTTTGTCAATCGTTTAAAACCGAGTGAAGTACGTCTTGCGGCTATCGGTCACCACAATAGAGCTTATTCAGCTGGATTCTGCAAATGGGATGAAAACCAATGCTAGCCAAAAAAACGCAACCGATGTGCGAGGCCACAAACCGAGTACCTGAAACACTGAAGCCAATGACTTCGAATATAAGAGGATAGCAGCATTCGTACAAAACTGATGTAGCGTCCCACGACTTTTCAGATGCTATCTTAATGAACTATTTTGTTAGTTGGATTTGCACAATAGTTCTGTTTTTCCAACAGATCCCTTCAGAAACATTCACACTATTTCTTAGCTCGAGGCACTATTCAGGCCGGTAACGAGACCGGAATACGAGGAAGCTGCACAAACTTCGCTTACCAAACATGATTAAGATGCAAACTAATTTGATCACCGTTGCGAACACCAAATAAATATATATGCGTCGTGTCTATGTATTATATTATGCGTGCATCATATATACACATATAAACATTTATATACCTAATGTCTTCCGAATGCTCTACATAAGTTTCATCAAACTGTGAACCAGTCTTTCTGTTCCATCCACAAGCCAGGTAAGACAGTCAGGATCGAATGCTTTGCTTCTCTTCAGAAGTTTGATTATGTTGTAACTTGTGCAACACAGCCTCTGGAGACAGCTCATACGGGTGAATGGAATGTCAACCTTAATCGTCCTTCGGAATAAGAAATAATACACGGGATATCTGCACTGATAGGTGGGAAGGTTCCAGGAGAGGACGGTCTGTATCTAGTCCTGTTCAAAGAAGGTGGAGAACCCCCGGTGACCCATCTAACAAAGCTAATTGATGCGATATGGAGTGAGAAGAGTAACTGCAGAATAGGTCACTTCGACAGTTATTCTTGTCTTCGAAAAGGGTAAGCGGATAGTGCGCAAAACCACCATGACACCAGCCTGGTAGCTGTGCTCTCTGGTCTTATCCTCCGAAGGTTGACTGAACACAGAGACGGACCCATGAAAACCAAGCTGGGTTCCGTCCAGCGAGAGGATGCATCGATGACATTATCACCCTCCATCAGATCCTGGAACAGCGACATTGCTTCAAGCAGCCAACAATGGTGATCTTCCTTGACTTGAATCTGTGGACCGCCCGGCACTATGGCGGTGTCTATGGAGCAAATGTGTCCCCCGTAAATTGTTGATCCTCCTTAAGGCGCTGTATGTCAACTCCCGAGGACGCGCGAAGGTTTAGGGAAGTCCTGGCCTGAGTTCACCACATCAAGCAGTCAGGTAAGGCTGTACTCCTTCACCTTTCATCTTCAACTTCATGATTGTTACGATTATGAAGGACTCAATACCAGCCTCTAATATCCGTGGGATTGAAGTGCTCATAATGCTCGAAATGGTAGGAATGCGTTCGATATCGAGTACGCGGACGGCATAGCGCTTCTTGAATCTGATGTCGCCGTAATACATACACTATTAAATAATCCAAGTAATTCTTTCTCACGGTTTGGCACGCGCTTCACTCCTGCAAAGTGCTTCTGCAAGACCGGGTGGGCTTGAACCCTAACCACATGCTTGCGGATGAGCCAATTGATGTGGTAGACACATTTTTCTACCTTGGCAGCTCTACCAAACCCGGTAGTCTCGCCAAAGACATTTCCGTCCGCATTGGGAAGGCCAGAGGGGCATTCGCGAGCTTACATCGGCTTATTCGTCAAGGGTCGAGTTTACAATGCTGCAGTGCGCTCCATATTGGTATACGGATCAGAAACCTGACTGCTGTGCACTTAGGACATGAAAAATCTTTAGTGTTTGACCATGGATGTCTTCAGAGCATTGCTCGAGTCTGGTGGGAACACCGCATCAGTAATGCTGAAGTACGTCGAACGGTTTTCGGAAGAAGTAATTCGCCCACGATAGATAAACTGATCACACTCCATAGGTTGCGCTGGCTTGGTCACGTGCTCCGTATGCCAGTTGATAGACATCCTCGAAGAACCCTTTTCGCACAACCACGTGGAGGGTGGAAACGAGACAGGAGGTCAAACAGTGACTTGGAAGGAAGTATGAAAGCCCTTACCAGCAAACCCGGCTGCACTGGTCATTGCCGTCTCCTTGGATGGGGACCCAGAGACGGGACACATCAATGGTTAGAGACATTGTCAGACATGGCCCAGTCGCGCCCTCAATGGTGCTCATGCACATGAACTGTTATATTCAATGCAAAGTTCCATTCGAGATCTCCCCAATGAAATCTCCACTAACGCCACTGTATTTACGCACCAATTATATTAGCTACCGCCTCCAAAGCGTAGCTATCTACCTCACCTCCCAAAATCATCGGTGGACGGAACTGTGGTGGCTATAACCACTGTACGGCGAGTTCGCTGCTTTTACAGCTGATGATGATGATGGTGATGATGGTGATGATGAAAATGGAACTGTTCACGCCTCATTGTGAAGTTGTTGCATTGGTCGTTACGCGAAGCACATCAGGCCAGGTAAACTGGTCTTCCAAGTGTTTCACTTACCGAGTCGGAGAACGGCACTTGAAATGGACCTTTGAGTCATCTTTCTATGTGAGTTCACTTACCGGTGGCCCTCTTGACCAGATGTTGCGAGTAAGTTGCAAAAGAATCCGACTATTTAAAACCGCCGCCTCCCTTTCGATCTATTGGGCAGCTAGACACCGAAAAGGGGCGAGATGGCTCAGTGGTTAGAGCGCGAATTTGCTGAACGGAAGGTTCGTGGTTCGAACCCGACCTCTGCAAATCGAGTTCCCCTGTCTAGGCTTGGGCAATCTGGCAGTATCCCAGCCCTCGTGCTGCCTTCTGGTGGCATGGCAGTTAGGCACCGAAAGGGTGCTACAGCAGCTGAACGAAAGGGTGTTACAGCTGAACTATTTTTTTACTAGGCTTTCCTCAGCCACTCGCGTTGTCGTTAGACTGCGGGTGGGACGTCATCTCAGAAATCTTGCTGAATAGCATTGTCGTCCCAGTGAGAGCGCCTTCCTTATCTCGATCAGGGACGTGGATCGTCATGACATCAAACATGAATTGGACTATGGCCACGTTTTAGGATGCATATAGTTAAACAGCGAGTGAGTAGCGTTTCGGACTTCGAGCCGGTCTCCACTTCGCTGACCAGCGTTCGTAAATTGCCTAGACAGCATCTAGCTAACTTCTTTGAGGACGACGTCATGCAGGGTAGTGAAAGGTGGCCGGGAAACGAGCAACAACATACGCGCGAATCAGGGTATGAGCTGACTCCGTATACGTTTTCCAAAAGGAGCGACACTGTTGATCGGTATCCATAGCCAATCGCTATAAGCAGAGCTCCCTCAACTCTCGCACTCAATGCAATATCCACACCACAGCCGCATTAGGAGTCAGACAGTTGTGCCTTACTCTCTGCGTTCCGGGGCCAGGCCAGCACCCTGCGACAAGCGGATCAGACTAGCGTCACGGCTCCGGGAAGGGTTCCTCAAGAAAACCCTAACTCACGGTTCAGACTTTTGAGTCAGTCCCAGGGTGCGCTGCCACAACCAAACCCACTTCTTTAGCCTGGGCAACCAGGAGGTATGACTCCCCCCTACGGCTTTTCATTTACTGAATCCTGTCTACACGTCATCCACCCAAGTCCTTCTGACTCATCTGGCCGTTAATTACCTAGCCGTTCTTTCGTATCCAAGCTCCTGTTCGGTGAAATAAATCAAAATAAACCCGTATTAAACTGAAGAGATCCACTACTGTGGAAAATGCTGGTAGCTAAGCTAGCTTAGTTGGTCGTTGGTTTGTTCGCTGAGCTGGGTAATGCGATTGAGAACGTTTAATCTGTCTCACCTTGCTGCTTTTAACGTGCGTACCCTATGTCAAATTGGGGAAAAGGTAGCTCTTATTCTCTCTATCGATCGACGTATAAGAACACAGGACCCCAGTTCGGTCATATCCATTAAACAGCTCAGTACGAACCCAGGTTTTTCGCACTTTATTCTTCGGGTGTTTGGTCATCCTGATGCAAGGGCATGGGAGTTGTGCTTAGCCTCAGGGCTGAATGCACCTTACTGTACTGGATTCCAGTAAAAGTCGTCTTTGAGATGTTAGGTTGACTGATTCAATCGAAATCAATGCATCTCGACGTGGTAAACGTTCGTTGTGTCAGCATACGCTCTGACAGACAACTTCTGTCGAGATTTGTCACCGTTACTCCGGTCAGCGAGAAGTACAGATTTCGTGGCAGGTGATATGAATGCTCAGGTTAGCCAACTAAGTCCTGATGAAGCCCATCTTGGCGACCGATTCGGGGTTGACGCTCATAGCACAAATAATGGGGAACGAATTCTTCAATTATGTGCTGAGCACGATTTGTTTTTGGCCAGCACAAGCGCTCACACCATGCGACTTAGAGGCGACCAACTGCAAGCTAGTCGTGCACTCAGTTGGACCATGTGGCAATCAGTTACCGGTGGAGAACTTCGATAGAAGGTTGTCGTTCATTCTGGAGTACAGCAATGGACTATGATGACGGGAAAGCGTAGTTATTTGCCTACCCTCTGGGAGACGTCGGTTGACGCAAAGGTATCCAGCTCTTAGGTATGGTTTCTTTTCTCTTTTCAAAACATGAAAAATTGAAAATCGTCAAAAAATCTCGTGCTTCGGCGTGTTTCTTAGATGGAGGTAACGAGGGGGTACTGCATTTGGCTCGCTACCCTTATTCTGATAGTCCCTCTACTGCTAAGGAGCTAGAAATAGTTAAGAGATTGGGACATGATCTGATATTGACATGACTTCCATTCAGCTTCTTAACTGCCTTCTTCTAGATCCGGTGGACCACACAACAGGTCATCACACATACTTACACTTAACGTGGCAGCTATCGATGCAACAGCTGGTTCCTTCGAGTAGTCAATCACCACGGATATGATGGACTGCACAAAAAACTCGTCGATAAAAAGGATGGATCAAACTGCGGAGGAAACTTGGCCAACATTGCATAATGTACACTTCGTAGCACTCAACTACCAATCATCCAACCGGACTGAGTGTACCGATTAAGAGAGCCACTATTTTTATTCCACTTACATTCACACCCTGGCCAGGGTAATCACTCATGCAAGTAGTCACGAAGTGGAAGTTAACTTCCATTGCGGCTACCGGGTGAATTACACAAGTTAACGAAATGCATATAACTGTGGGTTAGTAAGCATTGAAGAGATGCTAGGTTTCCACGTTCGCATGAAGCAATCAGATAGAGACAGATAGACAGGGTAACAGCAAAAAATAACGTCCGAAGCTGGAGAATCCAAGTCGTAAAACATATTTTTAACCTACTTCATCTATGGATCAGGGCAAAAAAGAACCGAGTGAACTAGCACATTTGCAAGCCACACAATACAAACGTTTGTGTGATTTATCTTACCAGGACGATTCCAAAGCAGGCAAATAATGTTCTGCAACTATTCTTGCCTTTAAAACACACAAACGCAAGGTTTGCAGTAGCAAGTGCCGAGCCGTTCCGGAAGAGGTGCCCGACGCAACGGTTCCAGATGGTCCAGCGGTTGATGTAGCCGCAACAGTTCGCTGTCGCACACATTCGACCAAATTGAGTAGCAGTCGAAGACTCATTTGCTGGATGGAAAACGGTAGTGTATCGTCATGCATGTTCCGACCATATAAATCGATGGCCCGAGCAATTTTTGCCAAACTCAAGTCGCTGCGAATATGGTGCGTCAAATCAGCCAAGGTGCTGTAGGCCAGTGGTCTGAAAGTGAGTAAAAACCATGTGAGACGAGTACGAACAAAGGGGAAAATGCATAAAAGTTTTCGTGAAATTGTAAACTCACCGAAGAGCATCGCGAACTGTGTAGCCTTGCCCAATCAGGATATCTTCATTCATTAGTTCATCCAGAACCCCAAGAAACTCTAAAGAAAAGAGGTGGGATATTGGACAATCTATCTGACTGTGTTGGCAATTCGATCAAGTTTAGAAACGTATGACAAGCTAATCATTCGTGGCAAATATAAAAAAATTCGACACTATGAGGCCACGGTTACTCTGTGTTTCAACTCAACAGTACGACAAAGACTTCAAACAGACCCTTGGATCGGATGTTTGTTCGTCTTCGTTTAAGCCCCAAACGATGTAGACCTCGACTCCGTGAAAGACGAAGCTTACCCCAAAAATGAATGAGCTTATACACAAGGCTCATAACATGGGTGTCGTAATATTAGCCGAGGGTGTGAACGATCCAGGTGGTCAGATCGAACGTAGTAACAGCAACCCAGGTAGACATTCTTCCGGCGTTCAACGCCATGGTAGTGGGCGTCGTCTGACACAACTATACGTAAATAGAGAACTATTCCTGTCTAGCATCAATTTATAGCAGTCACCTGGAGGTCTTCATCAGCTAACCACCTCTGAGCACTACTATACAACAGTGCAATCAATCTCCGATGGTAAGGATGTTTGCAGGGCTGCAAATCTTATCGAAATACTCACGTCTACTCGGATCATACCTTGGTCTGCGTAACACCTATTGTTTGCTTCGGGGGATGCCCCCCGAAATGTATCGCGTGAGTTTATCTAGCTCATTAAGCACAGCCACAAGAACTGAATGAATATACGGCGTAACTGTTTTAATCTGTCAAAGATAACTCCCTGGAGACATCAAACACCCGAGAAGTTTCACTACTATAAGTAATCCGTTCAGAAAAGAAAACCCCACAAGCTGCAAGAGAAATCGTCAATCGAGAAACCAATAAGCGTTTGATCACGTGATATGAACTGCGCTGCATCCTATCCAAGTACGAAATAATCATACTGCTGGCCAGTCGCTGACTATGCCGAACGCCATGGTCCTCAAGTACTAATCGGGAGGTCCCTTGTTAAAATCCTTCTAAAGACTCTGGAAATGCGCGCTGCTGATGAATCTAAACAACGCTGAAACAGTTATATATTGCGTACTCTGTGAACATCTGCTACGTCTCCCAAACGTCTCAGTTCTCCACGAACTGCCCTTCTGGCCGTGAACATTAACCGGCACGTAAGCTGCACCACCTAAGTGGGTTTCAATAAGACCCTGAAGTGTAGTGGTTCGAACCCGACCTCTGCCTCTCGACTTCCCCTGTCTAGGCTTGGGCAACCTGATAGTATCCCAGCCCTCGTGCTGCCTTCGGATGGCGTGGCAGCTAGGCACCGAAAGGGTGTTACAGCTGAACGAGTTTTTTTGAAGTGTAGTGGTTGGACCGTGCGGCCAAGACGGAGACGATATCAGCTGCTGGTAACTCAAGAAAATTATACGAACTCAACAGGACAACCGGAATAAGAAGATCGAACACCAGCCAAACAATCAATGGGGCGGTGTACTCATAATCAGCCTACTTAGGAGCACTGGATGTTGGCTTCATCGGCAGTTCAACAGGCCCATAGTGTCATCAGCCATATCCCAACCAAATATATGTGCACGCTGGAGCGTCAATCAAAATCTACCAACAGTGTTCAAAGTTTGTGGAAAAAATGTCAATTTTAAACGACACAAAGCACTAGGCCCTGATGAACATCTTCGACCTCTATTTAGGAGAGTGGGCAACACTTGTAAATCAACTCCCTGCCTTGCTGAGAGACATTTGGACCACTGGCGAACCGCCATTATTGACCCTGTGTCCATAAGGACCAACGCACCAGTTGCGATGGATCCCGTATCACCAGCCTCATCAACCTCAGTCCTAACAATTTTGACACCTGTTATGGTTCACTAAGCCCAGTGAGCGAACAGCTAGTCCTTGAAGGAAGGGCTCCGACCGAAGCTGTACCGACCACCAGTACGTCTTAGCACAATTGTTGGAGCTGCATCATAAATACCAAAGACCGACTCTTCTGGTCTTCCTTGGCGTGAGAAGTGCTTTTGACGCTATCTTGTGGAACCGCCTCATGGGAAACTGAGTTCCGTTAAAATATGGTAACATTTTGAAAGCACATATTTCGTCAACTTCAAGTGTACAGCGAACTGTCATCCAATTTTGCCATTTTAAGCGGGGTCCGAGAGGCTGCCTAATATTTTCGTTTCCATTTAATTCTATTATGGACGATGTTCCCAAGAAAACATTTGGCACAGACGTAATGCACTACTCATACGATTACTGAAAACTCTTCGACGGCCCACGACTGGTTTCGCCCTTCTTGGGGCTCAGCAGGTACGCGCAGTCCCCGAGTTTCCGTCAGCCTTAGGTTCTACTCGAATTCAAATTGCACGAATTTAGCGAAATACACTTATTTGCATAACAATTTGGTTTTGACGGGAGACCCACCTGGAACCCAGCTGAATCTCTCGTTTATGCTGTTCTTAAGGTGGGTCTCCCCTCAAAACCAAATTGGTATGCAAATGAGTGCATTTCGCCAAAACGTTCAACACTTCTAAATATGACGGCGTTGAGCTGGGATCCATTCGGGACCCACTATACGCAAACGGCCTAATATTGGTTTATGATTGTGATAATCAGGCACGAGATGCCAACGACAAGGTGACGACTTCCGCTCGTCATTTTGGATTGGGCTCCTCCTCATGTAGCCTCAGTTCACTTTAGTTTGCCAGCTCCAAAACATGTACAAAAGGTACGTTGGTTTCAGCTGCTTCAATTTCGGTCACAGGAAATGATAGCATAATCAGACAGTTCGTAGTGGATCGGTCCAGTTATTTGAAGGAACGGGAGACTGGGAGACTCTCGTACTGAATACGAGCTTTGATGCAGAACCATTGACTGCGTGATTGATCAATACCTATCAGTGTCGTTAACCATTGAAGAGTTGAGTCCTGAGGTCCCCATCCAGGGAGGCGGAAACTACCAACCCGACTGATCATACTTTCATACTTCGTTGCGAGGTCGTGCACTATCCGACTCTGGGACGCTTCCACTCAGTATGGTGTTGGGAGAGAAGAATATCGCAAGGTAGACGGTCATCTGGTAAGCGAATTACGTGTAACTATGAGGCGCAAGCAGCTCATCCATAACAAAAGTTCCTTTTTCCTCAAACCAACCGATGTACCTCAGCATTGCTAACCCGATGATCCCACCAGACCAGGCCAATGTTTCGGAAACACCGATATTCAAACACTGAGAGCCCCCATACATCCTGCGCGCAAAGAAAACGCGTTTTTACTCACAAGGCAGTGTGGATCACACTTTCACCGTGGACACTACCCGTGACATGCCAGCGCCATAGGTATCCGGAACTGGCGAAAGCTGTTCCGGCCTCCTGGTTCAAAAAGCGACTTCGTCTCCTGTCCGCCCACAAGAACCTATACAACTGCTCAGGTAAATAAATCGATCTACCACATCGCCTCGTTGGTCTACAAGTGTGTTCTTTTGGTTTACCACCTCCCAGTCTTGTAGCAGCACTTCACACTTTGCAGATGTGCAGCGCATACCAAACCGTGAGAAAGAACTATTTAGGCTATTTAAGATGACTCGCATATTTGAAGGGTCCAAAGCAACAGCAATATTGTCTGCGTACAAAATGTATGTGGGCGAACGCCCCAGGAGCATTCCCATCCCCGAGATTTAAGAGGCAGGCAAGCAAGTTTCAAGCAGCACGTCAAAGTAAAGTTGAAGATTAATAGTAAGAGAGGGTAGCTATGTCCGGCACGACTGGACGTAAGGAACTCAGGCGCAACCTTCGTGTATGAGCATGCGCGCCATAAGGAGCCGGTATGCGGTGATCCCCTGAGAGATAAAAATTTGGAATGGACACATTTGGCCATTAGAAACTGTCATATTTTCTGACGATTGACAGAGTCGAAAGCAGCCTTTAAATGAAGAAAAACCGTTTTTCGACGTGTAAGAACTTGTACCAAAGTAAAGGTATGGTTGAACCAACCTCCAGCATGGACAAACCCTGCTGTCATTTCAACGATCTGTTTCCTCCGATTATTAGTCAAACAGCGCCAAAATGTTCCAGAAGGCATCGTGGATACTACGTCCATAAGACTGATGCGACGTTCTTTCGAAAATTGGAATCACTGCTCGGGCACTGCATTCCACCGGTAGTCTGTTTTTGTTCCAAATCTTTAGTGATAAAGTCGTCATAGCCCTACTATGGCTTCAGCATCTTTTAAAAGTGCGGGGTACAAACCGCCCGGGTCGGGTGATTTGTTACACTGAAGGAATGATAACTCGCATCGGATTCCTGTTGCTGACTGCTGGTTGGTGTCGGTGTTCTATTCAGGTTCATTGGATTTTTCCAGAAGTCGTTTTGAAGGAAACCAGCTGAACTGTGTGCTCAGTCCATCGCACGAAACGACAATTCTGCGAACGGATTTCCGTTCCATCTTTCCCTCAAACTGTTTTACTGGCACCTGTGCTTTTGGCCGCCAGATAAACTCAACTGAAATAGGATGCAGTTGTTACCTAAAACGAAAGTTCGCTTCATCCTCCTCAACCTACAGCATTCTGTCATTCATCAGACTCTTGATTATGAGGTATTTGAGGGGTCCGCGTGCGCGACCATCGGCGATTGTCGCTGGCAGGGCTTTTCTGACAGCAACAGGATCTGCTGTTGACGACATCCAGCGTCCATTTGGTCCAGTCGGAGGACTTGGAGAAAGTCTTAAAAGTTGACAGCATGGCTTCTTTCACTCTTCCATCCATTATACTGTCTTCGTCATCAGCTTGACTGCACGTTTCCAGCACCTTTCTAGTCAGATCAGCTTAATTTGTTGTCGACTTGTACCATACATGTCCTACTTCGGTATGTGTGGTACTGAGGGAAAGCGAACTGATAGCCGAACCCGTACAACGGTGTGATCGGTGGTAAGTTGCGTACCCCAGAAGGAACGTCAATCTTTAATTGAAGCTCTCCATCCGTAACTGATAACCACATGACTGGATTGCGACTGGTGGCCTCGAATTAACTCGGCATAAGTGCCTGTGCTCAAAATTCGTACTGGCCAGGAAAAGACGATGTTCATCACACAACTAAGGAAGTCTCTCCATTATCCATAAGCTGAGCATCGACCACCGAAAGAGAGCCTCATTCGGACTTAGTCACGATGCAAATAAAGTGTGAATAAATGGAACTAGGGTAGCCAGGAAAGACACCTCTTCCCTCTCATTCCTGAAGGAGCGACACCCGAGGTAACTGGGAAATGTTTGTCTAGGAGGCTACTTCAGTACTGCTGGCCTCAGCCATTTTTAGCGTCGGTGGGTATCCGTTTACCGCCGAAAGACGAAAACCTAACGCTTCGGCATACGCTCCTTTTGGAATGTGAAACACGGGCGCTGCGAGTAGGCAACAATAGGCTGACAGTGGTTTACCGCCGATATTTACGAAGCATCGTCCACATACAGTGGAAGCAACGTGTGCACAAATAAACTCGTCAAGTAGGGTCCACTGAAAGTCACCACTCTCGTTCTGAAAGCAACACTAAGCTGGAACAAACTGTGGTCTTAAGGTAGCCAGGTCACCAGCTCCATCGGCGCACTTTATATGCACTGGACTGGGCTTGGACACGTCTACCAGAGATCAACGAATAACACTAACAAACTAAACAAGCGCTAACCACTGTGTTGGACTCTGTTGGTTCATCCCAACTTCCTGGATGGGGATCTACACTAAAGTATTGTAATTAACCGCAAAAACCTTCCGAAATAGTCCAGAAACTGAACTAGCAGAACACATGGGATTTCTTATCCAACTAATAATTTACTCGCAAATTTATCATCCCCACTCTTTTCTAATGTATTTTGGTACACAAGCTCATTACAAGTTACCAGAATTACGTGGATATATATATATATATATATATATANATAATGTCCACTTCTTCCCCTCAATTTAAGTCACTATTCGGTATCCCCAGCATAACCCGGTATCTCGTTAAACCTGCCACACTAAAAAGATGTATATATATAATGCCCACTATAGAGATTGAACCTTAGCGCTGTTTTAGTACACCTATGACCCAATGAGCTATACTGGGAGTTTCACTCTGACACAGTTTCTCCTGGCAGGTTGGTCAGTGGATAAATTCTGATGAACAGTCTTCTGGTTCTCCAAGTTGGGACTTGGAACAGGCAAGGCAACCGGCTCCTTAAAAATTCCATACTGTTGTAGTAATATACCGACACCCACTCGCTGCCATGCGGTCAGATTTTCGAGTCAATGCTTTGGTTGAGGAGTTTAATCATCCTTCTGGCTAGGAGTGGGCCCCAAACAGTATCCCAGTCCGAAAGCAACAATAAAAATATTGTCATGCAACATTGGCCGTCGCGTGGTGTCATCGGTTGGGTTGCCTTACTTGCTGTACACAACAAGGTGAGTAACCGAAAACATGCTGACGCCTCCCTTCTTACGCTCTCAAATATTGCCTCTCCTGCCCTACCCCATCCCAGTTTGAATACTCCTTCTCTGCAGGTCCGGGAACTAGAATTGACCGCTTTGTTCGTCACACAACGCGCTCAGCTGCAGCTTCTGCGCGTCCGACCTCACTAACAACCCTAAACATCTCGAAGTCTTTCCAAGTCCAGAAAACCGGTCTACTTAGTTGCGTTTGATGTCCGTATACTGAAACAAGCAGGACAACAAGCGGCTCTTGTTTAGTGCGTAGGAGTCCCACGGCACGGATGTATGCTGTCTGTCGGAAACAAGGATACATAACGCAAGTACTGTGGTTGAACTGGCAATCACTTCGCTCGATTCCAGGTTCCGGCTATGCACTTCTGGTGACGCAGAAGCCGCTGCAGCTGTTTATTGTGTCTGATTACGCTCCAACAGACTGTACCTCTGAATCTTCCAAAGACTGTTTCTAGGTGCTCTTTTACAACCGGCTAAAACTCAGACATAAACGTGTGACATAAATGTCCAGTTAGGGAGACTGAGCGCTGCTGAGGCCCGACTGGGTGATCGTCTTGGATTGGACGCGTGATGCACGGAGAGCGGAATCGACTGCTTTAAATGTGTGCCGATCACAGAGTGTTCCCTTGCAGTACAATTTACTGAACAGCGGAAGTCGCCTGACAACGTGGTGCCCACCAACGAACCAGTACCGAACCCAAATAGACCACATCGCCATCAGTTATCGGTGGCGAGAGTCGATCACCGCCTGCCGCTCTTTCTGGAACACTAGCGTGGACTCCGACCATGTACTTGAACGTTGCTGCTTTTCACTGTTCTTTCCAGGCCCACGCAAAACGTACACACCTTGCCTATCCATTGAAAACCTGGTGGTCCCAGAAATCAAACAAAACTATCAAACCTGGCTCCTGGAACGTCTGCCCGACGGTCCGACGTCGGATATAAACGGCCACTGGGAATAGATATCCAAAGGGCTACACAGAGCCGGAACTTTTGTTCGCGGTACAACCCAGCCACCCTCATCCAAACCTTGGATCTCTGATAAGACCACGTCTCTGCTGAAGGCCCGGTGACAGATACCCCTTTGCCGCAACCACAACTCCACTCGAGGCATCATCCGACGCCAAGTAAAACTGAGTGTCCATGCAGACCGAGAAGCTTGGTGGACTCGAAAGGCCGATGAAATGGATGATGCGAAAATGCCGGAAACATCCGCAAGCTGCTCAACTTGGTTCGTTAGACTGGTCCTCGGAAACCGCTTGTCACCGAAATTATCAGGGACCAAAACGGCTCCCTGATATTCAGCAAAGTAGAACGCTTGGACTGCTGGGCACAGTAATTCGAACAGCAATTCAGTTGGCAACCTGCTACCTCCAATCCGGACTGCCGGCCTTCAACAGAGAGGTGGACCGTGAATATGGAGCCCCCTACAACCTCAGAAGTGTCCGAGTGTATATTTCTACTCAAGCGTCATCGTCCTCCTGGTCCTGACGACCTTCCACCTGCTCTGTTCAAGGATGGCGGTGGGTTTCTCGGCCAGTGCCTGTCTTACCTGTTTGGGTCTATCTAGGAGAAAGAGACCGTCCCAAACAACTGGAGTGAATCGACAATAGTGCTCATTTCAAAAAGGATACTTGCAGTGAATGTAGTAACCACAAAGGTGTTAGTTTGACTCCTGTTGTGACAAGGCTTCTGGCGTCACTGATTCTTCGTCATCTCACGGTGGCACGCGGAACACTGACTCGTAAGAATCAAGGGGGATTTCGACCGGACAGAGGCTGCGTTGACCACATCCCCACACTCCTTCAGATGTTAGAGCAACGCCACATGTACAGACTACCCACAATGTTGGTGTTCCTCGATTTCAAGCGTGAGTTCGCTTCTGTCGATCGGTCAGCGCTGTTAACTACACTTGCTCAACAGGCTATTCCTATATTCACATACTTCTGGGTGTGTGAGAGTGTATGGCAAGCTATCCAAAAGCTCCCCTATAAAAAAGTGGTGTCCGACAAGGATGTCCACTCTCTCCGTTGTTGTTCAATTTCGTCATTGATGAAATGATGAGGCGAACGCTGGAAGGTTTTCAAAACTCCGGTGTTTAAATTGTTGCTGGTGAGAACCTTGTCGATCTGGAGTATGCAGACGACATAGCCCTCATCTTTGAAGACCAAAGCGAAGCACAGGCCCTGTTGAATAGACTGATAACCGTCGTACCATGTTTCGGTATGCGCATTTCACCTTCAAAGTGCAGAGTCATACTTCAAAACATGCCATCTCTGAACATGTCCCTAGCAATTCAAAGAGAAGCACTGGAGGTTGTGCAAAATTTTACATACCTTGGTAGTTGTATCGGCTGTGACAGAAGTGTGTCTGATGAAGTCAGTGCAAGAATCTAATAGGCCAGAAGGAGGCTTGTTAATTTGCGTCAATTGTGGCCTCAAGTAGGCACATCAATGTGTCAAAAGGATCGAGTGTAAAAGGCTACAGGAAGTAATGTATCGTTGTACGGTTGAGAGACATGGTTCATAAGGGCAGATGGTGTGAGGCGTCTTGGGGTTTTGACCGCCGATGTCTCACGAGTGTTGCTAGTGTCAGCGGATTCCTAACGAGGTAACCAGAAAACGGACACTTGGTCGTGCAACAGGTACTCCATTCGCGGGCGATATCCAACACCAACTGCGGTGGCTCTGGCATATGCTGCGCATGCCGTAACGTGGGCTACCGAGGACAGCATTGTTATCGGTGCCTCTTGTAGAATGAAGCATGCTGCAAGGTGGACAGCGTGTGACTCGGCAGAAGGATGTGAAAGAGATTACGCAGAGTGTCGGTGTCGCTGGTGAGGTCTACGTTCCAGGATAGGGTACCCGTGACCTCCTCCGACGCTAGCGATATGCTAGCATCAAGTCGCTCCGTCACTCACTTTTTTCTTTTCAATTTAAGGGTCTAAATATAATAAAATAAAAGTTGCGGTTGCACGGCAGTGAAACACTTGTCAACATCGATGCTGCTGTCTCTGTTAATATATATATATATATCTTCCAAGTTTTGTAGTTTTTCGACAGACGACATGGGAAGATTAAAGACATATTGTGTTATCAGTTCAGCTTCTCATCGTTAAACATGTAATTCGCAACTTCCCGTCATTAACGCGCTTCTCTTTCATAATGCGTGGGTGTCACCGGCCGTCAGAAGTCTTCCGGTTTTATCACAGACAACTGATCTGGCTGGAGTCCCCGAGGTTATATTTTCCACCTTTGAAGAACACAACCTTGCTTACCTCAAGCAGAGTTTGTGTTGGGCAAAAAATCGGAAAAGCTGTCATGGCTCGCAAAGCCCAGCGAACCCTGCATAAATCTCCATCTAGAAAGGGCACAGAAACTGCACCTGTTTATAATAATCCCCAGAACAGCGGCCGATTAATCAACAGTCCCTCACAAGGTAATTGCCTCAGAAATTATCGCTGTCACGTAAAACGAATCGGCTTTCGGGGTGATAGACAGTGCAACCTGTCATCAAAACTCAGCAGCTTTGTTGGCTTTTTATCCACGCGGTCACAAGTTCACAAGGCGCGTTCGAGAAATGTTCACTTAAAGTCTTTTGGACTTTGCGTTGTGCTCAGATGTTCAGCTAGACATTGGCTTCAGATTTGACAGCCTCCAATTTGTGAGTATGGAACGTGTTCAACAAATAACTGTTGTGACGATCTTGTACAGGTCAAAGGTAAATCAAAATTGGGTTCGACCTGACGGCTTCGGTGGACTGATCTAGCTACCGCCGGAGTTTGAATGGTCCCGTTCAATTCAAGGCGGGTAAAACCCTTCCAAATGAAAGGTCAACGGCCCAAATCTACTCATGCTATTCTTGTCTGGGCCTGGACATCGCAGTGGTTCAATCTTCGTGTTTCCTTTGAAAAAACGTCACTCACGAATACCCTTATCGAGTCTCCTGCTCACCGGAATAATCGACACCGAAAGTGGGATACAGATAGAAAGTAGCCTAGAAAGGAGTTATTCAAAATTTCGCGTCAAGAATTTACGCCAGGGGATACAGTTGGATGGACATACTTGGTCGGATATCTGGAGCACTTAGAATGTGTCTGGCAGCAATAAAAAATTCTTTGCGCATGTTCGTCACCGACGGCGGACAGTTGTACAATAAATTCATTATCCCCATTACTAGATTCGTAGAATGTCGTTCAACAAGATCCTGTGAAAGAAAACGACGGAAGGGAGGGATTAATGAACAAAGAATCACCTGTTTGGTCATCGATTAAACTTAAAAAAACAAGGTGCAATCAAAAAGTTACTCATGCAATGAAATCAAACTACAGGAACTGTCCGCGTGTCGAATCGGGTGCAAACGAAAAAGTGATACTCTCCAAGTAAACCCGTGGCGCACTGCGCGATACCCTCTAAGGAATTTCAGTGCATTTCCATAAGAGCACAATGAATGACTCGCGGTTGAATATCATCGTCCCGCTTTCAAAAGCATAGAATATAACCATGAATAACAACTACATACCTCCTGTCCGTCGACATGAGGAAATTTCTTCAGTTAACTGCACCAGTGACCGGAAGGTCCGTGGTTCGAACCCGACCTCTGCAACTCGGCTTCCCCTGTCTAGGCTTGGGCAACCTGGCAGTATCCCAGCCCTCGTGCTTCCTTCGGGTGGCATGGCTACAGCTGAACGATTTTTCTATCTGCACTATTTTCCCGGCTCAGGATACCTTGTAGTTGGAATACTGAGTTCACAAGATAAATCATAATACTCACCAGGTTACAGCTAGAATGTCTCTCATGCAGCTCTTTCCCTCCTATGTTGGGTTATAAATTTATTGGGATAACCAGAACAGATCTGACATACATCTTGTTATGTCTTGACAGTGGTGTTGCACCTCCCCTTCCAAACACCCTAATGTGTACCTGCAATGCATGTTCACAGTCTGGTTTTACTGAGTAGTACGGCTAACTTCAGTTGAGAGAAGTACGTGATATACCGCCGACTGCTGTGCCATGGAACACATCAGGAATCTTACCGTCCGAGCCACCTGGTGCCACTATGGGTTTCAGGTCTGCTAGCATTACGTACCAAACTTTCTCATCCATTCTAACTTTGTCATTTTACCGAAGTTCTTCTATAAGTGTGAAGCTGCGAATAGTGATACCGAGGTAGTGACGATGAGCTTAGGCCTGCAACACTATGAAGGCATGCTACATACACACTTCACTTATCAGTTTAAGTGATCCAGAAACGGCTGGTCTCCCATAAACACAGACGCAAGACAACTAGAACTTGCTGGAATTGTTGGATGTCAGTTGTATGTAAATTTTTTATAAACAGATTCCTTATCGACTATAGGCTAAGGCTGTTTGAATATAAAACTTAAAAGAACGTGCTACAGATTGTATTGTACCACGTACCTGATAGATTTTGATTACATAGGCCAGGAATGACAAAGTTTTCACCTGTGCGGCCATGAAGTCGACGAATACGTCCTGGTCGAAACGGGGATTTTTTCTGAAAGAAGGATAGTTAAACCAGTACGAATATGAAAAACCAATGCGTGAGCCTATATCAAGGGCGAAGTAAACGACGCCAGATTCGTCGGTCTTCAGATAAGATTAAGATATTCTCCTCTCAATAGGCTACAAAACGGGACAATTAAAAGTGAGTTAGTTGTGGGACAGTCTATTTTAGGAGGGACTTCACCAGTGAAACTTTCTTCAGAGGACTTGTGGGTAGCCGACCGAAGTGAACTACTCCAAGCATACGCCACTTCATTGAGAAACACGAACGTATGAGACATTGCCCAAATGGTGTCTCCCGCATCTGGTCACCCGCCCTAGACTTCTTTGGTGAAAACAAACTGGTCTGTCTGGAGTTCTCGGTCAAGTATGATCTTCTCACTGGCGTCATCCTTCGATGTGCTGGATTAGCAGTTTAACGAGTCGGTCTATACAGGTTCACCAAACGGCGAGTTTCTTAGGT
Source organism: Opisthorchis felineus (assembly GCA_004794785.1). Lineage (NCBI taxonomy): Eukaryota > Metazoa > Platyhelminthes > Trematoda > Opisthorchiida > Opisthorchiidae > Opisthorchis > Opisthorchis felineus. The sequence continues at coordinate 898,683 of SJOL01006474.1, forward strand.
CCGCAGCACCAACGCTGAGTTCCTTCCTACCTTTCACCTCTTTCGTGAATGAATTGTAGTCATGCACTCAAAGACAGTGCTATCCAACATAAAAAGACGTCTAACGACCCCAAGTAATACTCCCAATCCAATTCGATTGCTAATCATGAACAGACCATCAACACACTAAATGTTGACCTCGTTGCCCTTCATCATTGAGGTTTAAGAAATATAGCAGTACTGGGCCTGTTGGCTCTCAAGATCTCTCTCATTTTCCCAGAATCATTCCTGGTTGTGCTAGTTGCGACTCTGGCTTCCAAGAAAGTTGAATTTTTATTCCGTTCAAGAACATTATTCTAAACCTCCCAGTCGCTTGTGACCAACGACCTTCGGAACGTTTATGAAGTATTCCTGTCGCTGAGGCTTTTTCGCTTAATTTCACCCCTGGGCAAAGTTAAACAGAAAGTAGTGCGTCTACCTGCCTTCTATGTTCACCTACTGACGTAGTGGATTAAAGGAGATAAAACCCAAAGTCCGAGACCTGTGCAAGGACAGAACCACACCGATACATAAAAAAAATGAAAGGCGAGTAATGATACTCTAGCCAATGAGCTCCCACTCGCAGCCCCAGGATGTAGCTTCCATTCTTTACTCCATAACTACTTCCACGCAGTGTTCTCTTGAACTTACAAATTCCGATCCACTTCCCTAATCATTCGATCGTGCAACTCCCCTCTAATTCACCATCCCTATCAGGTCAAGATCCTCAGTTGTCGCATGGACATCCTCCATCATTCGGTAAGACTCCATTAGTCTCGAACACTTCCCTACTCTCCATTTCTCCAACTTCTTAAAGGCTTCAGTTAAAGGTTCAAATAGACGTCTACTTGTTCAGTCCCCATTATTATGTATGTAACTACTAGTGTTTGCTACCTTCCAAATCTATCGATGCGTTTGTGCCTCCGCGAATGTTCGGTATTAGTCGACCACGGATTTTTCCTTCCCGCAAATGGGATCACTATCTCCTCGGGAGACATTTTAAACTAATTACGGGTAAATCTCCGGCTGCTTTTAGGTACGGGAACCAACAGAAGAGTAACGTAAAGAATGACAGGATTGAACGGTGGAAAATAGAATTGGCGGTGTGCAACTAAGAAGTCGTCTAGAGACTAAGAACGGACAACCGCGTTGTCGATGCGCTTCCTCGTAACCCTAATGCAAACAGTTTTGGGACGGAGGACCTTCAAGAGCTTCACATACTCATTCCAAGGTGGGGCGAATATCATGACTATATGAACCATACTTTTCACATATCGTTAACTAGAAACTGTCACTATATTTTCAACTAATGTACTGTCATTATTAGATGATTGAAGCGTACACCATGCCCTTCTATTCTGTATTCATTCTAATATCGAACCACCCAACTCTCACAACAGAACCTGCGTCAAGAATCTGCCCTGCTGCATCCAGAGGATCAAGATACTCCAATGTATCAAATGCTGCCGATACTCTGGAGTTAACAATGCAGTGAACAGCCACAACTCCAAAATCACTGCTCGGGTACCCAAGCCAGGGTATTCAGAAACAGCAATTACTCACCTCTGTACATCGGTCGGCTTTAAGTTAATGAAATCCATTATGAGCGGGATGAATTCCGAGACGTCTTGGTGTATATGCTGCTTGAAAAGCTGGTACATGAGGACAACCAGGATCGGAATCTCTTGCATCACTTTCAATGAGAAACACGACTTGGGCAGGATGTGATACTGTGGACATATAAGAGTGCGGATAAAAATACCGTTTTGAAGGTCCCATCTTCTTTAGGTTCCTGTGTATGAATCGTGGTAATAGTGAATGTTTTAGAGATCACATCCCCGACTTCTAACTCATCAAAAGACTGCACCTCAATAGGTGAACGAGGGTCGAATATGTTGCTCGTTTCATTTTGTAGTCCCCGATAAACTCGGCGGACAAAGGTAAGAAAAGATGTGACCTGAGATTTAGCATGGAAAAAGAATGACCTACATCGAGAGAGAAAGATGGACGATAGTATTTGTGAAGATCAATAATCAGCTTCACACACAGTAGCACGTTCTCCTCGTTTTCAACCTATTGTGTAAGACGTTACAATACTTTTTTACCTCGACTAATTTGAACAACAAGCTTAAAATGGATCGTGCATATGGCCGTACGTGGTCACCATTGGGTACTTTTTGCAAGATCTCCAAGCTTATGCGCCGTAGTTGTTGAATAGGAGATTCCTGGAGAATCTGTGGCTCAGTGGAGCTGAGAAATTTCTGAATTCGCTCACAAAGGCTGTGGATGAGGTCGGGCAACTCTTTGTCGGTTGATGAACTCTGGAAGTACATAGAGAAAGTAACAAGTAATACCTCTAGTCCATCACAGAGTTGGTGCCCACTTTGGATACGGTCCTCGAAAGCTGAAAAATGAAAGAGTTATATTGACACTCACCGAGAGTCTCATTGAAGAAATCGCACGCCTTGAGGTGCAGAAAGCTACAAGCACCGTACGTTGAGGTCATTGTTGCGACTAGATTGAAACATAACAGTGTGCGTGACCTTGGCCCAAAGTTCAAGTTTTCTGCCGTCGGTGGAATTGTGTAGCTATTCAGCCACTAGTGCGAATTAGCGCGTTGTCCCTTGCTGGTTCATAATTTTTCAGTCTCGTAGCATATTTTTACTCCAGAGGGTAAAACGGTTTTCTCTGCTGGGGTCCGACGACGTGCACTAGGAGCACATGCTGCACGGAAATTCTACTCCCCAGCGATGAGGACATAAAGAGCGGTGCTACGTACTTTTGTTGTTTGGTCCGTGCAGATGAGCAACAGCCGCTGAACAACCTGAACAAACCCGAACTGGTAATTTGTTGTGATGGTCTTGATCCTGTTTGTCAATCCCTGGGAATGCGTTTTGCCTGAAAATATTTCATTTCAAATTAATATGTTGTTTCAGAGCACCGGAGGTGCTTGCACCTGGGATAAGGTGCAAGGAAGGAAGCGTCAGACAATTCTGCGCTAAACGCGCGACGGCATTCCGAAGGCAGGAGAATAACCTGGCAGAATGAAAGCGAAAATGCTAGTTGATATTTTAAAACGACAAAATAGGTCCAATGGACTCAATTAAGTGTAGGAAGCCAGAGGCACGTAGATACTTCTCTGGGGGCGAAAGAAGGAACGCGGCCCATTATTCCCGTCTATGAGCCTTAACGGGTTTGGTGGTACTTAGGCTTGTGCTAATAATTAAACGTCAGTTTCTTTTGTGGCAGGGGGTGAGCGCTGATGGACTGGTTGGAGGGCTAGGGGAGAAATTTGGAGGGACGGTAATTAGCATCACACCCAAAGGCGATAAGGTGGAGAGCGAGACCCGTCTCCGCTGGACATTTTTTCAAGGCTGTAGCAACAAGCAGAGAGAGGAGGTTCCCATTTAACCAATGTTGCCCCTGTGTTTGAAGATTTTGGGAAGGTGCACCAGGGTGGTGGTACTCTTAGAGGGCCTAATAGTGGGCCACAGAATTAGGGTAATCATACGTGCATACAGGGTGTTCTGGTAGCCTGCGCATTTTCGGGGAAATCAGACATAACCGCGGGAGCCGACAGGGGTGGAGGAACTACCAGAAGGCAGCAATATTTTGTTAGTTTGAGACAGTAAATTTTTGGGTAGACTGATACCAGGATTCGACAAGGCGAGTAAAACATCGCCGCGTACCCTAAAAAAGCAAGCGAATTGTACCACGGGAGAGCTGGGCTGATCGCTTTCTCGAAGAAAGGTAGGACCATCGTAGAATGAGAAAGGTCGGAGACAATCCCGACCTCAACAAGCTAGTTTGCTTTGAACTGGTCAGGAGCAACAGCACAAATAGAATCAGACCAGTGCAGTTTCACAGGCATTTTGGTCTAGACGGAAACTTTTGTGCGCTTTTTGGGTGACGAAGTGGGAATGGTGTGGGGCAACCGCGACAATGACGAGTGTAGGGACAAGTTTGCATATCGAGGCAAGCCAGAGCACCGGAGAGTTTCTTCAGGCTGCGGCACGCACTTTGGCAAACGAAAGCATAGTTTCCTTCTACGTACATGAAACGGCACTCCAATTTGAATGACAAGCGGGCAAGCCCAGACCAGCATGTCAAGTGGACGAAATAGTGCACCATTATAAATTCACTCAATTGAGTGACACTCTAGAAATATCAAAGGTGGGTGAAGAATTCACACTACCGGGTGGGTGGCGCGCATGCGAGCGCACAACAGTGCAATACAGAAGGCCGCTCTTACCGAACACCACCCCGGATTTTCCTTTTCGGTGCGTGATACCAGATCTGTGAGATGGCAAATCTCCGATCAACCACAACTGCGGTTTGTGTATCAACAGAGAGCATCACCTGCCAGATATTTGGTTTGGTAAAAAGTAGTCCAAGTTGATAAAGTAAGTCACGCAGTTCAAAAGGGCAAACACAGTCAGCCGCTGAAAAATGGAAGTCGTTGACGTGAAAAACAAATTGGCACTTACTACTAGAGTGTTGGAAGTAGAGTGGAAATTTTTGGAGCGTGCACGCTGTGGCTAAGTAGTTAAGGAGATTTGCTGGAAATCAATATATCAAGGAGAGGCGCGGCATTATGTTATGTGCATGTGTCACCAGATCCGCCCTGGAGTCAAACAAGATTCGCGTCTACTGCACACCATCACTGCGATTATTTGCATATGTGTAAAACCACATGATCGAAGAATTTGCTGCCGCCCCGAAGAGTGAACATCCATGGCACCGTTTGCGGTACCGTTTACTACAACTTGATGAGACTTAGAACGCAAATTTCATCAGGGGTGAGGAGAAAGGCAAGGCGTGAAAGGTGGTCCGAAGAATGAGGAGGCATGAGTCGCACTACAGCCTGAGGTCAAAAGTAAATAATAAGCAAGTGTAGAGTAAGCATCAGAGTCTTTCGGAAGCGCATTGGACATCGGAAGGAGGATGCAGATGTATTCGTTGGATGCGAGGCTGCCTCCTAAATGCGATACAGGGGACAGTCATCACTGTTCAGAAACACGGGGAATGGAAACACCGGCAAATGTGTGATGCAATTAGGTGTCCCAGACATGCCTGTAAACTCCCCAAATTAAATCCCAGAACAATGATATAGACAGTGCAGCTTTGGGGGCTTTGGGCCCCGTTCGACAAACGTGTCCATTGTAAGGTGTGGAGTGAAAAGTTGTTCAGTCCCCTCAGCAGAATCACGTGAGAGGGAAGGAGCTGTTTCATAGTTCAGGGTGAAAGCAATGGAAACGGTTTGTCTGAATTCTGTCGGAACTGCCGACATATCCGAGTCACCGACAATACAGGGAAGCCTAAAACAGAACCCAGGATGTGAGCGGCTGTGCGAGCCCCTTAGTTGCTCAGGCTGCAGAAAAGACGCTTTAACCAGCCGTTAGGGATGCAGCATAATTGGCAGACACTGAACAAGATTTAGTGTTGTAAATGACGCTGGAAGCAATGACGGCGAATGGCACTGCGCATTCTCCATGACAGTGGAGTGGAAATCTACCGAATTAGGTGCTCTGAGATCTGGCGATGCAAGCACGTTTTGAAAGGGGCTCCGATCGGAGACCACCAGACTTGAGATTGCAGAGGACATAGAAAATAAACACCTGCAAAAAAGAAACTCCAATATCTTTGATTGACGGAAACGGGTCACGGTTTCAGACTGCCAGCACTCCGTAGAGGCTACGTTGCCCACTACAAACTCACTCTCAGGCAGGATAAGAGAGAGGTGACAGACGATGATTCCAAAAATCGTGGTTGGAGCGTACGTGACTTCGTAGTTAGTTCGTTTAAAAGGTGGTGGTTAGCCGGCGATCATTCGGGAAGGTGGGGTTATAGTGTTATGACCCGTGGTAGAGCGGAACTTTGGATTTGACAGCCACCACAGCCAGGTTTTGGAACGCTCATCCAGGACATGGATGAGGGAACGACAGAGGAAGACAAGTCACCAGTCAGGAGCTACAGTGAACAGTAGCACACTGAGTGCGGATATGGATGGCTTTCTGACAGTAAGTGCTGCGCGCAAAGAACTGCTAACTAATCATGAAAGTTGGGTGAGTAACAGGAACTAGAAGTTCAAAGCTTGCAGAGACAGGTGATCGGAGGAAAATTTGAGGTGCACGTTGGTTTTGCAAGTTTGGACGATGAGCTGATCTCAACACGGCGCATTGACAGCCCAGGAAGAAGGAAAATGGTTTGCTAAGCGAACTGCACTAGAGATACCACGCAGCGTGCATTTTGTTTGCCTCTGTTAACTTACATATTGGCAATATTCTTACTCTGCTATAATCGATGTTTTGGAATCATAAGTGGATTTCCTAGGATATATGCAACGACCGGGGAAAGATCAAATCAATATTGAGTATATTGCTGGAATCGGCGAGCCAATCGTGCTAATTTGGAAGCTGGTGAAATCGCCCGCACTGTGCTTCGGCACTATGATAATTTGGAGAAAGGAATGGCGGTACATGAAATAGGGTTAACTGGACATGTGTTCAGGGTCGATCAGTGCATACGTAACAGTGGGTAGAGCGTTCACTGGGTGGGAAATGTGAGAAACTACGGCATAATTTAGGGTATGAGGTTGAGCATAGAGTCAGGAAGGTCTTCAGCAGGAGGGCATGCAGTTGAAGGGAGATTTGTAAAACATGCCGTCTTTAGCATCGTTGGGGTCAGGGAGGTAAGAAGGGCAGTACATGATAGAGTAAGAGCTGGTGGATGTTTAGGGATGGGTATCTGGTGCAATGTCGGACCAGATGGGACAAGTGCAGATGGGCAGGCAAGATGCATTAAGGGAATTGATGTGGAGGAATCAGGGTCCGTCGATTGGTTAAAGGAAACAGATGGGAGTGGCGGCATTGTGGCGGTGCACGACATTCGGATGTGGGTTGAATGGTGTTTGTTCCTGGGACAATAAGATATAGTAAACCTTGCAGTTCCCAGTTAAATCATTACCATTAGACACAATTAGATCGCATCGGCAGTGGCCACCTTAGTCGCCCATGTATACGGATAGTTTAGATGTGATTATGAAAGTGATGGTGGGTATTACTACGCCGGCATAAACGATAAGCTAATGGAGGCAAAATCCATTTGACAAACATGGAAGTGGTCTACGATAGCCTGAAATATTGAGCGGCTGTCTGTGTGCTAGATGTGTCCAAGATGTGGAAGCATTTTTAGGTATAACTGGATACTGTGGATCACAAAAGTGTCGGTTTACATACGCAAGCACCGGTGCTGATGAGTGTGCCAAAGAACGGACCCCCGAGTTTGTTACAGCGTTGCTGCGATTGAGTATGGGGTGTTTACAAGCGTTTCTGAGGATTACAGGACTGCCATTTCTATTAATCTACAGGGTATAAGTGACGAAACGCAGAAGTTGAGTGAATTTAGGGCTTAGTGCTCTAAAGAGGCAGATTTGACACCAAGTACCCACCCGCTCACCAGGTAGTCGCCAAGGCTAAATCTGCGAGTACGCGTTTGAGAACGTATGGGGTCACTGAATTCCTGGGAACAAGCCTACACCAGGCTTTCGTAGGACTCTTGACTCTTACCTTTCTATTGAGGGAGCCGTGCATCTTTTCGCGCCACAACTCACACTAGACACTCTTTGAAACAGGCCCTAAGCCCCTTTAATTTGCGCTCTCACCCCAGCTGTCCTCTTACTTGGTCTTAACATGTTCAATAGCCAGCTTGAGATGACTACCCTCCCAAGTGTTCTTTCAAGCCTGGCCCCATCCCGGAATAACTCTGTCAGCTCTATCTAATGGCTGGTGCTCTACTTTATTTAAGTAACCTTAGCCTTATTTCCTCACTGCTCAGTACCATTGCGCATCCTCTGACAACGTGCA